>JAXIVJ010002888.1:40000-65000 GCA_036785665.1 Chirona hameri
CGGTGGCGGTGGCGGTGGCGGTGGCGGTGGCGGTGGCGGTGGCGGTGGCGGTGGCGGTGGCGGTGGCGGTGGCGGTGGCGGTGGCGGTGGCGGTGGCGGTGGCGGTGGCGGCGGCGGCGGCGGCGGCGGCGGCAGTGGTGGCGGCGGTGGCGGAGACGGCGGTGGAGCGGCGGCGGCCGTGGCGGCGGCGGTGGCGGAGACGGCGGTGGAGCGGCGGGGTGACAGCCGGGGGCCGGGTAGCTGGCGGTGGCCAGAGGCGGTCGATGGCCCGCGGCGTCGTCGACAGCAGCGGTGAAGCGGCCGCCGTCTACCTGCCGTCATCCAGTGGTGGAATCTGTAGGTGGCGGCCTGCCGCCGCTGACACGAGGCACGCCTGCATACATACACACATACATACGCACGCACGCACAGATACGCAGATAGGACATAGCTCTGTCAGACTCACTCTCACGCCTCTGCACGTTCCGGCGCCCGGCAGCGGCCCGGCCTGGGGGCAGTGTTCCAGACCGGACGAGCACGTCCTGGCGCCCGGCCTGGGGACAGAGTGTTCCAGACCGGACGAGCGCGTCCCGGCGCCCGGCCTGGGGACAGAGTGTTCCAGACCGGGCGAGCGCGTCCCGGCGCCCGGCAGCGGCCCGGCCCGGGGGCAGACAGAGTGTTCTGGACCGGACGAGCACGTCCCGGCGCCCGGTAGCGGCCCGGCCTGGGGGCAGTGTTCCAGACCGGACGAGCACGTCCCGGCGGCCGGCAGCGGCCCGGCCCGGGGGCAGACAGAGTGTTCCCGACCGGACGAGCACGCCCGGCAGCGGCCCGGCCCGGGGGCAGACAGAGTGTTCCCGACCGGACGAGCACGTCCCGGCACCCGGCAGCGGCCCGGCCCGGGGGCAGACAGAGTGTTCCCGACCGGACGAGCACGTCCCGGCGCCCGGCAGCGGCCCGGCCCGGGGGCAGACAGAGTGTTCCCAACCGGACGAGCACGTCCCGGCGCCCGGCAGCGGCCCGGCCCGGGGGCAGACAGAGTGTTCCCGACCGGACGAGCACGCCCGGCAGCGGCCCGGGACGGGGGCAGACAGAGTGTTCCCGACCGGACGAGCACGTCCCGGCGCCCGGCAGCGGCCCGGCCCGGGGGCAGACAGAGTGTTCCCGACCGGACGAGCACGCCCGGCAGCGGCCCGGCCCGGGGGCAGACAGAGTGTTCCCGACCGGACGAGCACGCCGCTCAGAGCGGACCTGCCGATCGTCCCATCGAGCGATCGTCCGTCCCATCGAGCGATCGTACGTCCCATCGAGCGATCGTCCGTCAGCGGAACGGCGGTACTTTTCCAACCAACTCAACAGCACCGGCAGTGATAACAGGAGTTATTGAAAACGGCTGTGCTGACGCCGCCCAGTAACTTATAGTATCAACAGCCAGCACAGCGAGGTTTGCCGAAACAAAGATACTCGTGAAATCGCCCCCAGATCGTGGCGACTCCGCGCAAACTATCAACACAACATCTGGTACCGGCGGCAGATACACCGTGATTGTTCGTCGAAATTCAGCAACAAATTCGACAGTGCTTCTAGAGATCGTGACCTGCATTCTCAACCAGGCAGATCGAAACAATAAATTACATCCGAACGGTTCAAGTCACATTCCAGCGTCAATGTCAAAGGACTGTGTTCTGTACTACGAAAGCCGATTTTGCAATAGGTTTCTGGAATCTTCGCCCCCTTACCTGGCATTCGATTCAGTTTTTGAGCCGATTACAATATCGAATCGGAAATCGAACAATATAAATGTACATTTCCGCACCCTGCTTTTTAAATACCTGTCGTTTTTGCTTCCCTTGAGCATCACGGACAAATCAATAAATGAGTGTGGGAAATATACCATTCAACATAATCATTGAATAATCCTGAATATATTTGTACCGAAACAAACGTCAGACCTGCGCTCATTTGTGTCAGCATATTGTATCAAACATACGGGCGTTTGGGTGTACTTCTACCCTTTCGCTAGGTGGCAGGACCAACTTCTCACTTAGGAAATACATACAAGCATGAAATCAGCAACATACATCGGGAGAGCCCTTTTTTATTTCTCCTTCCTACCTAACCTATCCACCCGGTCGGTCTAAAACCGATCACCGGGGAGGGAGTCTTACGTCCGGCAATTTTGGCCGGAAACAAGATATTGACGTTAATCCGGTTTATGTGAATCCGGGCAAGGCAAGCAAGGGAGTTATAATATATACTTTTACGTTATAATATATTTCGCAAGTAAAACCTAATATAAGCTATCTAAGTTGTAATGTGTTCGATGGTTATTTTTGCCATGATTCATGCCATGATTGCCAAACTTAACTGCTGTTCAATGTATGGGATATTGTTTGATTTAGAATACTTCTTGCATAGGACATTCTCTTAGACAAAAGAGCGCGTGTAACTTTTGATTAACTGTTTAAAATGTCAAAAATGTTTCGAATCTGACGATGCCGTAACGGTGAAAGCTTATTCCTTCGTGTCTCGCCTTTTATATATAAAACCAGTAAGGCGCCGTAGTTAGCGATGAACGAGCGAGCGCGAAGGAAATGTATGGTGAATTTCAACTCCATCGAGCAAGTAGTTTCTCAAAAAGGGTGCGCACGTGCGCACGTGCAGAAGCACCCCACCCCTGACTTATGGGAAAGTGGTGGCTGAGAGGTCCCTGACCACGCACAAAATGTGAACACAATCGGCTCAGCCGTTCCTGATATATATATATATATATATATATATATATATATATATATATATATATATATATATATATATATATATATATATATATATATATATATATATATATATATATATATATATATATATATATATATATATATATATATATATATATATATATATATATATATATATATATATATATATATATATATATATATATATATATATATATATATATATATATATATATATATATATATATATATATATATATATATATATATATATATATATATATATATATATATATATATATATATATATATATATATATATATATATATATATATATATATATATAATAGGGGTGTACACGTGCGCACGTGCAGAGGCACCCCGCCAATAACTTGTGGGAAAGTGGCGGCTGAGGGGTCCCTAACCACACACCAAATTTGAACACAATCGGCTCAGCCGTTGCGGAGTTATTGCGAGGAAACACCTTCAACACCCCTCACGCGGCACGCGGCACGCGGCACGCGGCACGCGGCACGCGGCACGCGCCACGCGCAGTGGTAGTCACCCACAGGAGTCAGCACCGGTCTCAAACAGGGTAGATTGGATGGGGCTGCTCAGCAAAGAAGTCCGCTTGTCAGTCGGACGTGTGGTTGCAGAGATATTAGCTTGTCAAAAGCGTCGCCACGGGCCTGGCCAAGTCGGGTCGCTCATATTCAGATTTTTCCCATATACCACGGAAAGACGAGCGAGCGCTTCGCGCTCGCTCGTAACAAACATTACTGCCATGCTATTGATCATCCCTGTTTACCTATCTAAGCTTCATTTATTTCGTTTTGTTTTATTCGTCACATACACTTTCACATTGACATACCCATTGACAGGTACATTTGGAGGCGGCCCAGCGTTATTGCCGGGTGAGAACCGACTCTGCTGACCCGTCGAGACCGCGCATGGAGTAGAAGAGGGCCCGCCGGGGTAGCTTACCGCAGCAATAAGGTTGCACTGCCCCGGCCGACCTTGCGCTAGTGTTGTGGAAGTTGAGCGGCCGGGATAGCAATGCAGCAATGGGTATTTCTATCCCAGCCACCTTGTACGTGGGAGGAGCTGGTGTAGCAACACAGCAATGGGATCGCGACAATGGCGGCATGTGGGAGGCGGGAGCTTTTCGATTATGTGATAGTAAGTGATTTGTGTTTGGCCTATTCGCAGGCGCGCTAGTATTACTTTTTTTGACCTGCTGTTGTGTTGGCTTGATTGAAATGTTTAACGTCTGGCTTGATTTGATGGAAGTGATAATGCGGAGAGGCGCCCCATTCATGTTGGCGAAGATTAAAGGGAAATGATGACCTTTTGATTTGGTTAGCAACAATTTATTTGGCTACCGTTGTGGTATTAAGATGATGTGATTTAAATTTAAGAATAAAATACAATTATTCCCTAATTCAAAGTTGGAAGTTTGGGAAAATAATTATCGATATTTTCCTCCATATTGGAAAGCGACACATCTGGCGCTTTTGTGTCAATCTGTTCAACGTTGTTGAATGGGCAGTTGTAAACAAGTCGCCGACACTAAATAGGTCACCGTCGACGTGCATCGATGAGCTTCCGATTGAATTGCCAGTTTTGTTTTCAATGGTTGTTAATTGTAAAGGATGGGCGGGTATATAATCACAACAAGCAGAACGCAAAATATATTTTCCACACCATTGCGTAAAAAAGCAATACGGGAAAAGCCTAGAGTTTGATGGAAACCGAAAAGTACTTGGCAAGAACCGGTCGTTAAAAGTGTGGAACGCTTATGATGATTAACTTTAAATATCTCTCCGAAGGAATTTTTATATGCAAAATGCGATGAATTTACATCATAGTTTGGCCTCGTCTGTCGATTTCAAGTGCTAACTCTATTTTTGTGGGAAAGGGTCATTATTTTCCTTTAATAAAATGCTTATGGGTGCTTTTTAATATGTCTGGTAGCGGACTGGGTAGTTGGTTGCGAGGGGCAGATTGGGGGCTATTCTTTGCTAATGTGTCGGCCTTTTCGTTACCGGGCATACCTGCGTGTCCCGGAATCCAGAGCAGCTTAGTGTCGAAATGTAAATCGATTTGCAAGAGAAAAGGAGCTGGCAGGTTTTGTAGACCAGAGGATGTCGGAATTCGCGAGTAGAAGAAATGGACACCAGAGAAGAGTGAGGGTCACTGCAAATTATCGTTTTCTTGATGTTTTTTGTTTGTTTCAATATACGTTAATGCAAATAATATCGCCTGTAATTCAGATCTGTATATTGAAGATATGTCTGGCAGTCTAATCGAAGCTTGATAAAGGTTGGAAGTAAGTGCAGCACCGGAACGATTATCGTCACGTGAGCCGTCCGTATAAATTAATCCATCGAAGTTTCGTGACTAACAAACCACTACCAACAAACTTCGTTCGGCCGCGCTCCACTTAGGTTCCGCTGTGTAACGCCTGCTGGGGTGGCCCGCCGGCCAACAGACCGCGCTCGTTCGACCCGATCACTGAAGTGGTAGACTGTAACGCACCGTAACGTCTGCTGGGGTGGCCCGCCGGCCAACAGACTGCGCTAGTTCGGCCCGATCACTGAAGTGGTAGACTGTACCGCACCGTAACGCCTGCTGGGGTGGCCCGCCGGCCAACAGACCGCGCTGGTTCGGCCCGATCACTGAAGTGGTAGACTGTACCGCACCGTAACGCCTGCTGGGATGGCTCGCCGGCCAACAGGCCGCGCTGGTTCGGCCCGATCACTGAAGTGGTTGACTGTACCGCACCGTAACGTTAGCCTGCTGGGGTGGCCCGCCGGCCAACAGACCGCACTGGTTCGGCCCGATCACTGAAGTGGTAGACTGTACCGCAGCATACCGATGCTGTGCGGAACAGCCGAGAGAATCTTGCTCAAACTGGCTCACCCGCGACACCATCTCACACTTAATTTCGTTGTAGTCGGCGTCTCACTCGCGTGGCATTCGTCGCCGAAGGCGGATGTTGCGCGTGTCACGACTTGACAAACTGACGACACAAGACAATTAGAGCCTTGGTCCCAAGAGGATATGGTTCTTGACCAACAACAACGTAGTCGGCGTCTCTATCTGTTGTATTATAATATACAAAGCGATATAATATACAAAGTCCGATAGAGTGGTCACTTTTATACATAAGAGTAAGCAAATTCAGGGCAGATGAAGAGGCAAATTATAGCACGCTCGTATGGGAAAAACGCATTAGCCAATGGCCTTGAATATAACATTTGGCAAGATGAAACTTCTCGAGACAGAGTTGGAAAACATAAAGGTAGCGGCTTTTGGGGAAGGTAGACATTCTCATATAATGACACCAGAATCAAATAATTGCCTTTATTATCAATACAAGTATATGAGGAAAACAGCAATCAAAGTTCTGCTTTCTTTGAATACTAGCATCGCAAGCATAGGTTCCAATACCGCAACAGGACTTTCACAAGCTTTTGCCACCTCAATTATTTCGTTATTGGAACAACTTTATCCACGATGTCTTCATAATCACCATTGCCATCCAATAGAACAATCATTCGTGCGCTATGAAGTATTTCTACAACGATACAATAACTTATACCTCCAAGGCCCCAAGCAATTCAGCAACCAGCAGAGGCGTAGCCAGGGGGAGGGGGTGCAAATGGTGCTCCTGCACCCGGGGGATTTTGCCGGGCCCCCTATGCCCGACTGCAACCACACGGCCTGGCGGCCGCCATTTTATGTTGTTGTAAAATACCATGAGAGAAACGGATCCAAAGCCCTCTCACACAATACAGGGACCCTACTAGTCTGTAGAAGAGAGCCCTATGATAAGAAGGAAGAACCCTTTCGAGGGTCCTCTCAGGCCGGGAATGGGCCCTCTCCAGGGGCGTCACCAAGGGGGGGGGGGGCAATCCCCCCTGAAGGTCCGTACGTGCCCACTTTGGTCGAAAAAATGAATGATTTTTATATTTTTTTCAGGGGAAAAATGTTGAAAATATGCCCCTCTAAGGATATAGTGGGCCAAATCCGGTGAGTTTTTTTTGGTGGGGGTACCTTATGCCCCCCTGGTCAAAAATTGCACCCCCTGGAGTGAATCCTGGCTCCGCCACTGGCAGCCAGTGCACACATTTCAGACCAAAAGAAATGTCAGGCGGAAACGAAATAGAGGCCGCGCGGTCTGCATAACAGTTGCTGCTAAGAAATACAATAGTTGGAGGAGCACTAGAATGCGGGAAAGCATTCAAATATTTAACAAAAGGGGTACATAAAGGAGGCTTCCTTCTATTATTCTACGCTTCTTTTTTCGGAATATCTTGTTTGGTCGCAATTTATACAATTCTTGCATCTCGACTTAAACAAGTAATTTATCGCGGCTTGGATTGCTAACCAAAAGCAACATCCCAAAAACAAATTGACACTTTAGTAAATTGTAATTTTGTTGCCCGAAATTGGTACACCGAAAACTCTTCACCTACCCTGCATTTCCCGTGTTACAAAACTGGAACCTTAGAACTGTATATTGTATATTTATAATGACTAAACGCTTAGTGGGTAATTTACTCAGACACACTGTTCACTATATATAGACCATATATCTTGAAGGGTACGAAATAAAAACAAACTGAGTCATCCTATGCAACTGTCTAGCGAAAGCTGCGCGAAGCTTATACAATACTCTCTCACAAACCAAAAAGTCAACACCTTGACGATACCTTAGTCACACGTTACTAACACATTACCAGCAGAGCCTTGAAGCCAGCAGAACACACCCACCTCAGCCCGCCCGTATACCTGCGCCCCGCGGACCTCGTTGTCTGTGATCTCGTATCTGATGATGATGGTGATGATACGGGGCCGCAACTCCTCGGTTATTTTATGCCCATGTGATCCCGTATCACCGCACCCTCCACAGCGGGAAACGGACGTGGCCACGTCACGGGTAACGGACGTCACGGGTAAGCAGCTCAGCAGGATATGCCCGATGCAGTGCCCGATGCGCCGAGCCGACAGCTGTCTCCGGCCGAGGAGGACATGTCTGCAGATGTCGCGCGCCCGATGCGCCGAGCCGACAGCTGTCTCCGGCCGAGGAGGACATGTCTGCAGATGTCGCGCGCCCGATGCGCCGAGCTGACCGCTGCCTCCGGCCGAGGAGGACATGTCTGCAGATGTCGCGCGCCCGATGCGCCGAGCTGACCGCTGTCTCCGGCCGAGGAGGACATGTCTGCAGATGTCGCGCGCCCGATGCGCCGAGCTGACCGCTGTCTCCGGCCGAGGAGGACATGTCTGCAGATGTCGCGCGCCCGATGCGCCGAGCTGACCGCTGTCTCCGGCCGAGGAGGACATGTCTGCAGATGTCGCGCGCCCGATGCGCCGAGCTGACCGCTGTCTCCGGCCGAGGAGGACATGTCTGCAGATGTCGCGCGCCCGATGCGCCGAGCCGACAGCTGTCTCCGGCCGAGGAGGACATGTCTGCAGATGTCGCGCGCCCGATGCGCCGAGCTGACCGCTGTCTCCGGCCGAGGAGGACATGTCTGCAGATGTCGCGCGCCCGATGCGCCGAGCCGACAGCTGTCTCCGGCCGAGGAGGACATGTCTGCAGATGTCGCGCGCCCGATGCGCCGAGCTGACCGCTGTCTCCGGCCGAGGAGGACATGTCTGCAGATGTCGCGCGCCCGATGCGCCGAGCTGACCGCTGTCTCCGGCCGAGGAGGACATGTCTGCAGATGTCGCGCGCCCGATGCGCCGAGCCGACAGCTGTCTCCGGCCGAGGAGGACATGTCTGCAGATGTCGCGCGCCCGATGCGCCGAGCTGACCGCTGTCTCCGGCCGAGGAGGACATGTCTGCAGATGTCGCGCGCCCGATGCGCCGAGCTGACCGCTGCCTCCGGCCGAGGAGGACATGTCTGGGGCGCTCGTCACTGGTTGCCTGGGGCGCTTACGGATACGCTTACAGACAGTGATGGCAGGCGTCTCGACAGCCGAGCCCGTCCACCCGCCAGCCGGAGCGGCAGACGCGTGTTTGGAATCATCAACAAAGTTAAGGAGCAGGCTAGTACTTAAAGAGACATAAGTCAGTCAAAAACATAGATATTACTCTTTTCTGGTGGGGGGGGGGGGGGGGGCATCATCCATACTTGGTTCCCAAATATCTTCCAGTTTTTAAATATGTTCGAAAAGTTTGATTTTGTGGAAATTGTTCCCCAAAAATCATTTTGTTCATTCAAAAATCAAAATTTTCCAATATATTAAAAAACCGGAAGATATATTGGCGAACCAAGTATGGACGATGCCCCCCCCCCCCCCACACAAAAATCAATATCTATATTTTTGACTGACTTATGTCTCCCTAAGTACTAGCCTCCTCCTTAACTTGGTTGATGATTCCAAACACGCGGCAGACGCCGAGCCGGGACAGGGGCGGGAAAAACTGGTGCCGCAGCCATCCATTACACTGCAGATGAATGCCAAATCTGACAGCGGATGAACGTCAGCAGCGGCAATCGTAAAAAAAACATTTACCGCTCAAAGCCGTTGTAGAAATATATCGATCATAAGCACAGCAATAAAACGCTGCCGTCGGAGTCGCAAACGCAGCCGAACTGCGCTTTCCAACAGATGTTCCAATAACATTGAATACACTGCACTTGCTATTTATTGCTCCGAGAAACAAGGTACACACGCAAAAATATCCCGGTCACAGTCGCAAAGGGACTCAGATGTTTCACATTGCCGGCAGCAATGCAACTGTTCATAAACTCAACGTTGCATCAATGCTGCACAAGACAGCACAATTAATATAGAAACCCTTGCCTCCAACGATTCTTGTACGTTTCAAAAGCCGTGTCGCCGGGTGACGTCACAACCCTGTCATTGGGCAGTTCCGCAGTGCACCATCCCCGCACTTCGGCCACCTCTCTCCACCTCCTGAACTCCCAATTCCTCTGTCAGCCACCTTCCTGGGCCAACGAATCCGCTGTCTGCGCGACAAACCAACCGACGGACGTCGCCGTACAACCTCTGACACGAGGGCACACGTCACCGCCGACATTACCTACCATAGTTATATCTGTATGCCGTTTTATTGGCCGGAAGGCGGTGTCGTGCGACAGTTGTAAATGAGCCCGGCCAGCGGGACGGAACGGACGCCGCGCCGAGTCCTGCACGCACCTCCCTAATCTCCTATGCCAATCACGCCGAACTCGTGCCGGCCCCCGGGATCAGCCGGAGAGGGGCGGGGTCAGACGCGGGCCTGACACGCATACCATCCCAGCGGCCAGCGTTATCACCCATGGGGCCGGCGACCCCATGACCTCGGCCGCGCGGACTGCTGACCGCTCATCCCCAGCGGCGGACCGGACCAGCGCGGCGGCGTCGAAATCAGATATCGCCCACGTCCGCCGCAGAGCCGGCCGATCGACCTGCGAGATGGAGTCGGCCGCGTTTAATCCCGACCTTTTCAGCCGGCTCCAATGCAGATTGGCCCGATTTCGCATGGTGTGACGTCGGCCGGCGGCGGCGGAGGGCCGGGCACGCGCCGGTCGACGGTCTGCCGTCGCCGTCGCCGTCGCCGTCGCCAGGGCCGCTCGTCTATCGCCGGCCGACAGCGGCAGACGAGGCGCCGTGCTGCGCGCGGCCGCCGGCAGCTGTCCTGCCGCCCCCGTCCCCGCCGGCGGTCCACTGTCGACCAGTGACAGTGAGCGAGCGGTGCAGTGAGAGGCCGTCAGTCAGGGACCCTGTCCACAGGCGGACCGCCCCAATGTCCGACCCCACTGCCCCGTCCTCCGCTGAGATGCCAGGATCAGGGACCGACGGAGATGGGCAACATAATCGACGCAAATTTGCACTTACGATTATTGACATTTCCTCCCGCCTGCCAGCCACCTGCCGCTGTTCATTTGTGTGTGGCATTTTAATTAATGCAGTGGAAGAAAGCGAATGCAAAACATTGGCGTATCGAAAGCCTCCGAGATCGAGGTCCGATAATTTGTGTGGTAAATAAATAAATTTAACGCCATTGCCGGTCGCAAGGATTGCCAATCCATCAACGATTCTCGGCATTATGTCGATGTTGGGCGAAATCCGTATTACATAAACCGCCAGAAGCATAAGCCAAAGACAGGTGGTGCCAAACAAGTCAATTGGAGTAAAAGGTCCGAGCCATCGGCTGTCGGAGACAATACGCTCGGAGGAAGAAATCCGCTTTGGATCTGGCGTGTCTCCGGTCTCCGCCAGCAGTCGGTCGTATCCCAAGGCTAACCTGTGGCCACAAACCAGCAGCGGCGACAGTGCCAGTGACGGCAGCGGCGACAGCGCCAGTGACGGCAGCGGCGACAGTGCCAGTGACGGCAGCGGCAACAGCGCCAGTGACGGCAGCGGCGACAGCACCAGTGACGGCAGCGGCGACAGTGCCAGTGACGGTCGCATAATCGGTCGGTCGCAATAAGCCAGCAGGAGGAGCAGTGTTCCACTGACCGGCCAAGGGTCAGGTCGCGTCCGGCCCCGCTCCGCCCGCCCGGGTGACCCCGGTGACCTGTCACGGTGTTTGTGTGGCCGGCGGCCGGTACGAACGCGCGCAGCGCTACAGTGACGCAGTCCAGCGCTGAGTAATCCGCGGCGCAGCGGTGGGTGACTAGTGACACAGCCATGCCGGATCTAACTGCGGAGATGAAGACGGCGCTTCTAGCGTTGCTGGGCGACGAGGAAATCCGGACAACGCTGCGAGGCCTGTTCGGTATTGAAGAGAAGGAGAGGGAGATCCGTGAGTTAAAGGAGGAGGTTGCGGCCCAGAAGGTCGTAATAAGCCAGCAGGAGGAGCGACTCACGGATCTCGAACAGTACTCGCGGCGGAACTGTTTAAATTTCACAGGCGTGCCTCAGGCGAAGGACGAAAACACGGTGCAACTCGCTTTGGACCTTGCCAAGATGGCGAATGTTAAGCTGGATCGTGCCGATATCGACCGTGCACACCGGATCGGAACCCCCAAGGCGGCCACTCCGGACCGGCCGGGGCCGCCCCCTCGCCCGCTCGTAGTAAGGTACGTCTCATACCTGAAACGAGAGGCGGTCTGGTTCGGCCGAAGGGAGGTCCGCAAGGCTAAGCCACCGCGGGGCTCTACTCTCACCGAAGGATCTACAAAGGACGTATTCATCCAAGAAAACCTCACCCGACAGAACCAAGGAATAATGTACCACGCTCGTCAACTGCGACGTGCGGGGAAGCTGTGGGCCGTCTGGTCCGACGGGTGCGTCCTGAAGGTGAAAAAGTCCCAGCAAGCGGCAACGGTGCGTCTCCGGTCGATGGCCGACCTCCGCCAGTTCGACCAGTGACTGGCGTTCATACTGTGTGAAAGTGATATTGGCACCGACGTGTTAGCGAGCAGGCAACGATGAACTCGGGTATTCGCGTAAAACCCACGGTGAAAGGGGCGGGGCAGGGAGTGAGTTTTTTTCTGATATGGTAGCTTGTGTGAGTGAATGTATGTGGCGCACAAGTGACGTTTATGGTTTGTTTACTTCTTGAGCGTTTGTAAAGCCATAATACCAGCACGACAGCAAGTTTCAGTTTAAGAGTCTGCACTGTTACTGACTACTGTTGGTCTTTTTAGTTGGTCTTTTACTGTTGGTCTTTTCACTGTACAATTATGTTATATCGCTCATTTGATTGCTCTTTGTATGCTCTTATTTGCCCTCTCCATTGGCTAGTGGCTTATGTATTCAGTTTCTGTATAAATATGTTATATTGCTCATTCTATTGCCCTTTTGTATGCTCTTGCTTGCCCCCCCCCTCCCCCCATTTCTAGTGACCGATGGATTCAGTTCCTGTCTAAATATGTTATATTGCTCATTTGATTAAGGTTCATGTGCTACTCTACCTAAGTGTATAGCCCACCCACTGCTGCGCCGGCAACATCTGCTGAACACCACCCTAATGCCTTTTTCCCCAGGCTCCAGGCACCGGGCGGCTTCAGTCGGGACTTCTACCTCTTCACACTCTTCCACAAGTTCCACCCTCTCTGGAGGTCACAGCAGTAGCAACATCACCATTTCACACGTAAATATCAACTCCATTACATCTCGCTGCCGCCTTGACGAGCTCTCCCACTTTGCCTCTCTCAATGACATAGACATACTTTGCCTCTCTGAGACCAAGCTTGATGACAAAGTACATCCTTCTCTTTTCTCACTTGACCATTTTCATGACCCAATGACACGACACAGACAGGAATGGAGGGGGTGTAGCTATTTATGCTAGAAATAATCTTCCCGTAAAACGATTACATGATCTAGAATCAACTGGAGTAGAATGGATATGGTGCCTTGTAAAGATAAAACAAACAAATTTGATAATATGTTCAGTGTATGTACCTCCTAATTTGCCATCAGTCCAGCATTCTGCATTTCTTACCAAGCTAACTGAAAGTATTGCTTTAGCACAAATTTACTATCCCCATAACATTATTATCCTTGGTGATGTCAATGCTGGCAACACATTCATCGACCCAAAGTTTTCAAATCATAGCCCAATAATGTCATACGAAGTTGCTCTTCATGAAGAAATTTTGGCATCCAACTTTGAACAGCTCATAACTCAGCCGACACGGTATGCGGAGACAAATGACATTGCTAACCTTAGAGATCTAATTTTAATATCTAATCCATCAATGGTTAATTAAAGTGGTGTACTCTCCTCCTTTTCAAAAATTGATCATATTCCAATTTTTGTCTCCCTCATAATTGAAGCACCTACCATTTATAAACAAACAATACAACTGTGGGACTATAGACAAACAGATGCTGACAAACTAACAAGACTGCTGATGAATACTGACTGGGACAACTTACTGGACTGCGACCTTGACAAAGCAACTGAGAATTTCACTGATGCTCTTTTGTCAGCAGCGAAAGCTTCAATTCCACAGAAAAGTGTCTCAACAAAATCTAACAACAAGCCTTGGTTTAATCTAGAGCTCAAACGACAAATTCGTAAGAGACAGACTGTTTTTCATTGCAAAACGACGTGACACTCCTAACGACTGGGAACGGTGGAGACGACAACGAAACATGACGACAGAGACGAACCAGCGACTGAAAAACGTACACATTCAATCACAAGTCACTAAACTTTTGGAACAAAAAAGAGATCCACGTGCATACCAAAACATCTTAAAAGGCCTCACTGGGAGGAAAGCAAATCACAGCATACCACCACTCATCAGCCAAGACGGAACGCCAGTCACTGATGACCTTACTAAAGCGACCATTCTCAACAATTACTTTGCCACCCAAACTCGACTAGACACAAATGGCAGACCGATTCCTCACATCACTCCCCCATTACCCCCAATTCCTCCACAAACAGAGGTCCAAGTAACCGATCAAGAGGTCCTGAAAATCATAAATTCCTTAGACGTAAACAAATCATCAGGCCCAGATAAAATTCCTAACAAATTACTTAAAATGTCAGCATTGCTAATTGCCAATCCACTTGCCAAGCTTTTTAATCAATCCCTCCAATTAGGGAAATTTCCCTCGTCCTGGAAAAGAGCATGCATTACTCCCATCTTCAAACATAAAGGCTCCAACTCAGATCCAACCAACTACCGGCCAATAAGTCTTCTTCCGAACCTGTCTAAAATTTTGGAAAAACTGGTATTTATTAAAATATACACACATCTAACTGAAAACAATATTCTAACTGAGAAGCAAAGTGGCTACCGTCCGGGTCACAGTACCCACCTTCAACTTGTATATCTTGCTCATCAGTTGTACTCGGCGCTAAACGAAAACAATAACTTCACTGCAATTTTTGCTCGACATTTCAAAATATTTCGACAAAATTTGGCACGAAGCACTAATTGCGAAATGTGAAATTCAATGCAGCATCTCTGGCTCCCTCCTGGCATGGCTAAGTTCATATCTCGAAGATCGTACTCAAATTGTTCGTGTGGGTAATAGCGTATCTTCGCCACAACCAATTCTAGCTGGTTGCCCTCAAGGCTCGGTTCTTGGACCTCTGCTTGCCCTGATATACCTCAACGACCTATCCAACTAAACCGAGAATGACGCACTATTCTATGCAGACGACACTTCCCTATACTCCTCTCATCCACAAGACAGCCAACAACACAGACAATCACTGCAAAATGACATAGACATCATCAGTCAATATGGTACAGACTGGGCCATCACTTTTAATGCAGATAAAACAACACAACACACATTCACGAACAGGCACAACAACCATGACCTAAGATTATCCTTTAATAGCCAAAATATACCTAGCGCTAAGAACCACAAACATCTCGGACTCACATTTTCTACTGACCTCCACTTCCATCAGCATATTAATACAATCATCAGGACAATCAACTCTCACTTAGGACCCATTTACCCCATCGCGAAATTCCTCCCAAGACCTATACTCAACGATATATATATATACAACATACATTAGACCGCATTTCGACTACTGTGATATCATCTACGACGGTAACTTGACTTTGACCGACTCAGTTCGACTCCAGACTCTACAGAATCGTTGCGCTAGACTTGTGACAGGTACACTATTCCGAACATCAACTGACGCACTACTTAATGATTTAGGCTGGGAGCGACTAGATGTCAGACGGGTCATCCGCAAACTTTTGTTTTTCTATCGACTGTATTACAATTACCCTCCTCTTCCCTCATACGTAACGACTAACGAACCTCTTGACGGGCACGAGACAGGACGCTACTGGACTCAGACTACGCAACGCACAACTTCTTTCAATCCCGCCCATTCGCTTAACATCTTTCCGCAGGTCCTTCATTCCCGCCACTATCCGGCAATGGAATCTTCTTCCTGAATCTCTACGAAATTCTCTGTCCCGTCTTGCCTTTGCTCGTCAAGTTTGGCAGCGATTTGGGGCACCAGAGCCACCAACACTGAACTCAGTAGGCACACAAACAGTCAATACACTCCACACTAGATTGCGAGTCGGTCTGTCATCTCTGCATGCACACCTATTTAAAGTTCAACGCACACCTAGCCCAACATGCACTTGCGGACACAAACAAGAAGACACTGCTCACTACATACTCTGGTGCCCCCTATACACAAACAACAGGTTACACCTCTTCAACGCAGCGCGAACAATTATTCCAAATTTTGATAACCTTTCTTATAAATGTCAGCTCAAGGCACTTTTATTCGGCCACACCCTCAATGAAAATCAAGGAATACTCATCGCACACCACCTACAAGCATTCATAGCACACACTCAACGATTTATCACTCTATAGTAACACAAACACTTCACAAATGCTAGCCCGACTGTTGCCGCCCGTGGTCTGGCCGCCTGGTACCTGCATTTCCCCTGGCTGCTCGGTGGGCTGATGGCGGGGCCGGCGTTACCTGTTTCTTGGTTTCGTTTTGTTTTGTTCCATTTAATTCTGTTGGAGAGGCGCTTTAACTTAAGCTTGTGCTTTTGCGCCGATCCGCAATTGTCTGTTAATTTATATATCTTTTTGTTAAACAAAAGAAACTGAAACTGAAACTGACGGCAGCGGCGACAGCGCCAGTGACGGCAGCAGCGACAGCACCAGTGACGGCAGTGGGACAGCACCAGTGACGGCAGCGGCAACAGCGCCAGTGACGGCAGCGGCGACAGCGCCAGTGACGGCAGCGGCGACAGCGCCAGTGACGGCAGCGGCGACAGCGCCAGTGACGGCAGCGGCGACAGCGCCAGTGACGGCAGCGGCGACAGCACCAGTGACGGCAGCGGCGACAGCGCCAGTGACGGCAGCGGCGACAGCGCCAGTGACGGCAGCGGCGACAGCACCAGTGACGGCAGCGGCGACAGTGCCAGTGACGGCAGCGCCAGTGACGGCAGCGGCGACAGCGCCAGTGACGGCTGCGTCGGTAGCGTTGAGGGCATGAGGAACGCAACGATCCATTCCCCACTACCGCCACCGCCGCCGCAGCCTCGGGCTAGCATATATCGTGCTCCAGGAGCAGGCGGTCGCCGGTCGTTACCGCGACCCGAGTCGGCCGGCCAGGCCCCCGGCAGAGCAAACGGCAAGCAACGGCCCGCCAATGCGACCACGACAGATCTGTGGCCAGCTGGGCTCTGTCTGACCAGCCGCCACGCCACGCCGCGCGCACCGCCAGTCGCGCAGAACGAATGACCAAAGCTAGCTCGGTCGGCCCCCGATTGTATGGAGCTTAACGTGCCATGGGCGCTGCAGGGGCGAAGTCGGCGGGCGAGACCACCGACCCGGCTCCTTTCCCAGGCATGGTTGATGTGCCTCATCTGTGGCAGATGCCTCATTTCTCTCTGGCCCGAGCCGAGTGAAGTGGCGGGACTCCGGTCGGCTCGCCAAGCCAAGTCCACTCGACCAGTAGCGGTGGCGCAGCAGAGCAATCCCTTTAAACAGCAGATCATCCTGCAATCACTTCGCAAATGGAATCTGGAGCTTTACTATTCCAGCGAAGCGTTAACCCATTAGAATACCTCCCGTTGTGGCAGCATTACTGGACCTATACTGCCGGCCGCCGGACCTCCATCAGAAGCTGACTTGCTAAGCTTAACGCAATCACTGCCGAGATCAGGTTAGTGGGAACAAGCTAACGCCGCGCTTGACCGACTATCTGCACACTGGACAGTAACGTTCAGGCTGCTCTCTTAATCTCCAAATACCCAGGCAGCGGCTCAACGTCGGCGTCCGCGGTACGCGTCCGTCCCTCCGCGTCATTATAGCATTTATACCTGACAGCCACATTTTACTGATACTCACTCAGCAGCATCTGTACACCGTAAATCCAATGCGCACCAGTCTTTCACAGACACATCGCCTCCCCGTGGTCGCAGAACCAGCTGGCAGTACGCGTCGGCACGACAGTACGCGTCGGCACGACAGTACGCGTCGGCACGACAGTACGCGTCGGCACGACAGTACGCGTCGGCACGACAGTACGCGTCGGCACGACAGTACGCGTCGGCACGACAGTACGCGTCGGCACGACAGTACGCGTCGGCACGACAGCACGCGTCGGCACGACAGTACGCGTCGGCACGACAGTACGCGTCGGCACGTGACGCCGTGACGTGGGGAAGTGAGAGCGAGGCCGTGCCATCACGTTGCGGGCGAAAAGCCAACGTTGGCCGTGGAGGCGTGTGCGTCAGCATGCTCAGAGGCAACACCAGCCACGGTAACCCGTCTTTTCCGGAACGTCAGCCGGTAAGTCGGTTCAGGCGGCCCCACGGTGACGTCACATGGCCACCGGCTGTCTCCACCTGTCTATCTCGTCCCGTAAATCTGGCTCTGTCAACCAGTGACAATCAGCTCATCTGCGACTCATCCTGCCAATACTGAAATCGCTACAGTAGCGACAGCAGCGGTCATCTCGTATCACCAGTAACCCTGAGCCGTTTCTCTGCCTGTGTCCCTGCTCCCCAGCCCGCCTCCCCTCATCTAGCCGATTACCCCGTGACATCGGAATCCCATAGAGGGGAAAGATGACGCCCATAGAGGGGAGAGATGACGCTAAGCCTATACCGATCCCTCCTCCGAACTCGGAGCTTCCCAGCCTGCCCATTAGCCGCCCTCGACACCACCGATGCTGAGGCCCCGATCGTCAGCACGGCCCGACACCAACACCGAGGCACCAACCGTCACAACACATCACCAACACCAAGGCACCAACCGCCACAACACACCACCAACACCGAGGCACCAACCGTCACAACACACCACCAACACCGAGGCACCAACCGTCACAACACACCACCGACGCTGAGGCAGCAACCGTCACAACACACCACCAACACCGAGGCAGCAACCGTCACAACACACCACCGACGCTGAGGCACCAACCGTCACAACACACCACCAACACCGAGGCACCAACCGTCACAACACACCACCAACACCAAGGCACCAACCGTCACAACACACCACCAACACCGAGGCACCAACCGTCACAACACACCACCAACACCGAGGCACCAACCGTCACAACACACCACCAACACCGAGGCACCAACCGTCACAACACACCACCGACGCTGAGGCACCAACCGTCACAACACACCACCAACACCAAGGCACCAACCGTCACAACACACCACCAACACCGAGGCACCAACCGTCACAACACACCACCAACACCAAGGCACCAACCGTCACAACACATCACCAACACCGAGGCACCAACCGTCACAACACACCACCAACACCGAGGCACCAACCGTCACAACACACCACCAACACCAAGGCACCAACCGTCACAACACATCACCAACACCGAGGCACCAACCGTCACAACACACCACCAACACCAAGGCACCAACCGTCACAACACATCACCGACGCTGAGGCACCAACCGTCACAACACACCACCAACACCGAGGCACCAACCGTCACAACACACCACCAACACCGAGGCACCAACCGTCACAACACACCACCAACACCGAGGCACCAACCGTCACAACACACCACCAACACCAAGGCACCAACCGTCACAACACACCACCAACACCAAGGCACCAACCGTCACAACACACCACCAACACCAAGGCACCAACCGTCACAGCACATCACCGACGCTGAGGCACCAACCGTCACAACACACCACCAACACCAAGGCACCAACCGTCACAACACACCACCAACACCGAGGCACCAACCGTCACAACACACCACCAACACCGAGGCACCAACCGTCACAACACACCACCAACACCAAGGCACCAACCGTCACAACACATCACCGACGCTGAGGCACCAACCGTCACAACACACCACCAACACCGAGGCACCAACCGTCACAACACACCACCAACACCAAGGCACCAACCGTCACAACACACCACCAACACCAAGGCACCAACCGTCACAACACATCACCGACGCTGAGGCACCAACCGTCACAACACACCACCAACACCGAGGCACCAACCGTCACAACACACCACCAACACCAAGGCACCAACCGTCACAACACACCACCAACACCAAGGCACCAACCGTCACAACACACCACCAACACCAAGGCACCAACCGTCACAACACATCACCGACGCTGAGGCACCAACCGTCACAACACACCACCAACACCGAGGCACCAACCGTCACAACACACCACCAACACCGAGGCAGCAACCGTCACAACACACCACCAACACCGAGGCAGCAACCGTCACAACACACCACCAACACCAAGGCACCAACCGTCACAACACACCACCAACACCAAGGCACCAACCGTCACAACACACCACCAACACCGAGGCACCAACCGTCACAACACACCACCAACACCGAGGCACCAACCGTCACAACACACCACCAACACCGAGGCACCAACCGTCACAACACACCACCAACACTGAGGCACCAACCGTCACAACACACCACCAACACCGAGGCACCAACCGTCACAACACACCACCAACACCGAGGCACCAACCGTCACAACACACCACCAACACCGAGGCAGCAACCGTCACAGCACATCACCGACGCTGAGGCACCAACCGTCACAACACACCACCAACACCAAGGCACCAACCGTCACAACACACCACCAACACCAAGGCACCAACCGTCACAGCACATCACCGACGCTGAGGCACCAACCGTCACAACACACCACCAACACCAAGGCACCAACCGTCACAACACACTACCAACACCGAGGCACCAACCGTCACAACACATCACCGACGCTGAGACACCAACCGCAGGGACGTAGGAACGTCATGAAACGTGAGGGGGATCAGTGAAACTTTTATCTCGTCTTGAGCCCCCCCCCCCCATGCAATATTTATTTGCAGATGTGGGCTCTTATCGCCTTGGTGAACCTTTTACCATCAACACATTTCAACACCAAGTAAAATAAAATATTTTAGCAAAACAAAATGGCCTAAAAGTGACTGGGCCATGCCCCCCCCCCCCCCCTGTTCCTACGCCTATGCCCAACCGTCAGCACACCGGCTAAAAAGGGTAAGGCTTACCGCCAACCCACGGACGCGCTGGATAAACGAGTCTCGGGATAACCCAGGAACAACCTTCGCCAATCTCCGTAACGCACAAGGCACACACTTCACCAGCCGGAAACCTGCCCAGCTAAGTTCTCACACACTTAACCAGCCGGAAACCTGCCCAGCTAAGTTCTCACATCCGCCAGACATTCGCAGAGAACAACGGCTACCAACTGCGCCAAACGTCGCTCCGGTGTCCAGGATTGGTACCGGCAGTGACTGAAGTCTGACAGAGCAGTCTCTGGAGACCGTGGATACCGGGGTCAGGCCGGAACCGGAACCATGACCGGAAGGAAACAGGGTCACGACCCCGACTCCGACCAGAAGTCCGTCCCCACCGGACATGCTGACACCGTACGCGGTCAGCAACAGCCCTAAACTACAACTGAACCCATTACAGCAGTAGCAGTCGGAGGGCAGGTCGATCAGCAGTACTCTCCCAGATTGAGCTGCGCCCGTTCTGATACCGAACACAGTCCGTGCCAGACTGCTGCCCAACAGTTGACACAGGTGGCAGCAAGTCGTTCTTGACCAATTGGATAGGATGGTTAACAAAAACTCAAATTAATAATATTCTACCCATGAGTTTCTGGTTAGTATACCAATAGTTTATCTTATATATTGTGTGGCTGGACTTGCCGTAACGCGGCGCGGAGGGTACTCACCGGAGAGCAGGAGGGTGTGGCTGGATTTGCCGTCGGGCACCTTGTCGGAACGCTCGCACGCCTGCATGCCCATGAACTGGCTGATCTGCTTGACGGCCTGCTCCAGCGTCTTCATGGCAGAGAGGGCGTACGTGTCCTCCAGCTCGTTTTGGTCGCCTGGGAAGAGAATACGGAGGTTAGCGAGTCAGAAGATCAGCTGCCGTGTCAAAACTGGCCTGTCAACGATCCCGGGAGCTCTGGAAAGCCGTGTAGAGGGCTGTTCAAGGGATTATTATTACTTTTTGGGGGGGATGGGGGGTTAATGTTTTTAGTTCAGATTTCGGACCCAATTATTTTAGACTCCTGTTGAATGGTCGGTGATAAAACCAAACGACAGTACAGCGACACGATGGATGGTGTAAAGTCCCCCGTCCCAAGTCGGCACGACAGACCGTGACGGTAAAACTCATCAGAGAAAGTCACAGGTTACCATCTGAGTCACCACAGTCACCATCACAAACTCAGCACAGTATTCGTCGAGCACAGGCAGCGTCGGAACACAACCATCCTCGCCGGCAGCTTCTCTGCTATCACCATCACAAACTCAGCACAGCACTGGCCGAGCACAGGCAGCGTCGGAACACAACCATCCTCGCCGGCAGCTTCTCTGCTATCACCATCACAAACTCAGCACAGCACTGGCCGAGCACAGGCAGCGTCGGAACACAACCATCCTCGCCGGCAGCTTCTCTGCTATCACCATCACAAACTCAGCACAGCACTGGCCGAGCACAGGCAGCGTCGGAACACAACCATCCTCGCCGGCAGCTTCTCTGCTATCACCATCACAAACTCAGCACAGTATTCGTCGAGCACAGGCAGCGTCGGAACACAACCATCCTCGCCGGCAGCTTCTCTGCTATCACCATCACAAACTCAGCACAGCACTGGCCGAGCACAGGCAGCGTCGGAACACAACCATCCTCGCCGGCAGCTTCTCTGCTATCACCATCACAAACTCAGCACAGCACTGGCCGAGCACAGGCAGCGTCGGAACACAACCATCCTCGCCGGCAGCTTCTCTGCTATCACCATCACAAACTCAGCACAGCACTGGCCGAGCACAGGCAGCGTCGGAACACAACCATCCTCGCCGGCAGCTTCTCTGCTATCACCATCACAAACTCAGCACAGCACTGGCCGAGCACAGGCAGCGTCGGAACACAACCATCCTCGCCGGCAGCTTCTCTGCTATCACCATCACAAACTCAGCACAGCACTGGCCGAGCACAGGCAGCGTCGGAACACAACCATCCTCGCCGGCAGCTTCTCTGCTATCACCATCACAAACTCAGCACAGCACTGGCCGAGCACAGGCAGCGTCGGAACACAACCATCCTCGCCGGCAGCTTCTCTGCTATCACCATCACAAACTCAGCACAGTATTCGTCGAGCACAGGCAGCGTCGGAACACAACCATCCTCGCCGGCAGCTTCTCTGCTATCACCATCACAAACTCAGCACAGCACTGGCCGAGCACAGGCAGCGTCGGAACACAACCATCCTCGCCGGCAGCTTCTCTGCTATCACCATCACAAACTCAGCACAGTATTCGTCGAGCACAGGCAGCGTCGGAACACAACCATCCTCGCCGGCAGCTTCTCTGCTATCACCATCACAAACTCAGCACAGTATTCGTCGAGCACAGGCAGCGTCGGAACACAACCATCCTCGCCGGCAGCTTCTCTGCTATCACCATCACAAACTCAGCACAGCACTGGCCGAGCACAGGCAGCGTCGGAACACAACCATCCTCGCCGGCAGCTTCTCTGCTATCACCATCACAAACTCAGCACAGCACTGGCCGAGCACAGGCAGCGTCGGAACACAACCATCCTCGCCGGCAGCTTCTCTGCTATCACCATCACAAACTCAGCACAGTATTCGTCGAGCACAGGCAGCGTCGGAACACAACCATCCTCGCCGGCAGCTTCTCTGCTATCACCATCACAAACTCAGCACAGCACTGGCCGAGCACAGGCAGCGTCGGAACACAACCATCCTCGCCGGCAGCTTCTCTGCTATCACCATCACAAACTCAGCACAGCACTGGCCGAGCACAGGCAGCGTCGGAACACAACCATCCTCGCCGGCAGCTTCTCTGCTATCACCATCACAAACTCAGCACAGTATTCGTCGAGCACAGGCAGCGTCGGAACACAACCATCCTCACCGGCAGCTTCTCTGCTATCACCATCACAAACTCAGCACAGCACTGGCCGAGCACAGGCAGCGTCGGAACACAACCATCCTCGCCGGCAGCTTCTCTGCTATCACCATCACAAACTCAGCACAGTATTCGTCGAGCACAGGCAGCGTCGGAACACAACCATCCTCGCCGGCAGCTTCTCTGCTATCACCATCACAAACTCAGCACAGCACTGGTCGAGCACAGGCAGCGTCGGAACACAACCATCCTCGCCGGCAGCTTCTCTGCTATCACCATCACAAACTCAGCACAGCACTGGCCGAGCACAGGCAGCGTCGGAACACAACCAAAACTCAGCACAGTATTCGTCGAGCACAGGCAGCGTCGGAACACAACCATCCTCGCCGGCAGCTTCTCTGCTATCACCATCACAAACTCAGCACAGTATTCGTCGAGCACAGGCAGCGTCGGAACACAACCATCCTCGCCGGCAGCTTCTCTGCTATCACCATCACAAACTCAGCACAGTATTCGTCGAGCACAGGCAGCGTCGGAACACAACCATCCTCGCCGGCAGCTTCTCTGCTATCACCATCACAAACTCAGCACAGTATTCGTCGAGCACAGGCAGCGTCGGAACACAACCATCCTCGCCGGCAGCTTCTCTGCTATCACCATCACAAACTCAGCACAGCACTGGCCGAGCACAGGCAGCGTCGGAACACAACCATCCTCGCCGGCAGCTTCTCTGCTATCACCATCACAAACTCAGCACAGCACTGGCCGAGCACAGGCAGCGTCGGAACACAACCATCCTCGCCGGCAGCTTCTCTGCTATCACCATCACAAACTCAGCACAGTATTCGTCGAGCACAGGCAGCGTCGGAACACAACCATCCTCGCCGGCAGCTTCTCTGCTATCACCATCACAAACTCAGCACAGTATTCGTCGAGCACAGGCAGCGTCGGAACACAACCATCCTCGCCGGCAGCTTCTCTGCTATCACCATCACAAACTCAGCACAGTATTCGTCGAGCACAGGCAGCGTCGGAACACAACCATCCTCGCCGGCAGCTTCTCTGCTATCACCATCACAAACTCAGCACAGTATTCGTCGAGCACAGGCAGCGTCGGAACACAACCATCCTCGCCGGCAGCTTCTCTGCTATCACCATCACAAACTCAGCACAGCACTGGCCGAGCACAGGCAGCGTCGGAACACAACCATCCTCACCGGCAGCTTCTCTGCTATCACCATCACAAACTCAGCACAGCACTGGCCGAGCACAGGCAGCGTCGGAACACAACCATCCTCGCCGGCAGCTTCTCTGCTATCACCATCACAAACTCAGCACAGCACTGGCCGAGCACAGGCAGCGTCGGAACACA
>JAXIVJ010002888.1:67500-101877 GCA_036785665.1 Chirona hameri
GTGTGTGTGTGTGTGTGTGTGTGCGTGATTCAGTTCACGTCCAGTAGCGGAGTGAGACCGGTGGCGATTCCCAGTCTCTCTCACTGCAGGGTTTCCCCATTACCAGAACGAAAACGAATCTCTGTTAGAAGCAAATCCGAACGAAATAACATTTCTCTCCCACAGAACGAGAAAACACAAAACAAAAAAGTCCGACTCAACTAGCCCGTCAATAAGGCTTTCCCATCCTGTTGACCAACCCTATTCAACCGACAGCACCTCTGAATGAAAACACCCGCAATCCAATATCACCCTGGTGCAGCGTCTGTTCAACACGCACTAAAAGGCAAAGGCGTCTACAAATCCGACGTAATTGCGGTCCTCAGACGGGACAGCGCGACGCGTCGACCCGCCTTGCCCTAGGGACTCGCTGCTGCGTCGATGGTGTGATAATCGATGGCGGCGGCCGCCCTGACAGCGGGATGACGGATGGCGATGCGGCGACGTTCGAGCGGACCTGTCGCGTCGATCGCCACTCCGACAGCGCCCTGTCGTGTCGCGTGTCGTGTCATCAGTTCGGCAGCCGGCCGATGTACCCGACAGCACCCTGTCGTGTCGCGTGTCGTGTCATCAGTTCGGCAGCCGGCCGATGTACCCGACGGCGGAGGGCAACAAAATGACGAAAACCTGCGCTGCGTAATTGTAGGAACTGTTGAACTCATGCTGGGAACATCAACACAGGTGTTGATCCATCGCAAACTTCCGAAGACCTCATGTACATTGCTGGAATGCACTATATCCGTGCCTGGATCTGTTCATAGCATGAAGGAAGAAGTGTCCACAATTGCGGAGGAAGTTTTAACAGATTAATTTGCCACCTCTGCCTGCCACCTCAGCCGGAACCATCTGTGCCGACTGTTGTGTTATGCCGGCCGGTGCAGTCCTGACCGGTATGCAGGCCCGCCGTACACCCGTCTGACCCCGGCGGTGACCTCTCACCGCCGCGGGCCGTGACCGCGCCCACCGAGGCGTCTTGTGTGCTCGCCGAGAGAGGATGAATACAGTCGACACCGAGCTTCCAGCGTGTGCAGAGGTGCCGGCAGCAGCAGCAGACACAACCGGGTCACGTCTGATACGAAAACGAGCACCTCACGCCAATACACTGCCACCGCCAATACGCTGCCACAGCCGTTGCTGAAGGGAACCGAGCCTTTAGTCGGCGACACTGTGAGGCCACATAGCGACAGCAAGCAAATCAACAAACTACCCAAAGGCTGGTTAAACGGGATTGTTGGGCTTATTACTTATTCGTTATGAATCCTGGCAGTGACTTCCGGATAAAATATTACGCATACGCCAACCAGCCAAAAATAACAGTAATATCCAACGACGTACAATACATATGTACAGGAACAAAATCCAGCCTAGCAAACAGCTACATGCTGGCCGAAAGTTCGGCGACTCCGAAGAAACGCCAGTCAACGCCAGGACCGCACAGGCTTGTCCAAACCGTCCGGCGCGGCTGTTCAGCCTCTTTACCAGGCTTGTCCAAACCGTCCGGCGCGGCTGTTCAGCCTCTTTACAGTGACCGCCATGGGCCATCATGTCTCTGACCAAACCAGGGGTTCACGAACGGTTCCCGAACGGTTCACGAACGGTTCACGAACGGTTCACGAACGGTTCACGAACGGTTCCCGTCACACGCCGCCGGCAGTGACGCGTTTGCTGAGCCCTCTCCCTGTGGAACGTAGTGCCATCTCCCAGCGGAACACCATCTGGAACCCAGCCACACGGGGCGGCTGCCGACTTGCGGACCTCTCCCCAGTGCGAAATGATGAGCGGGCGATCACCCATCAACACACGGCCTGCGCGCCGCCAGTCCATCAACACACGGCCTGCGCGCCGCCAGTCCAACAAACGGCATTAAGTTCAGAACGAAACCGCGAAACGGCCGCCGATGCGAGATGGCTGAGATTTTAGAGATGAATGGCACCACGAGAAACATATGTCTGCACAGCGGAGAGCCGGATCGGAACGAAACAAACTTGAATAGACGGTTCGAAAAATAAATTTTTCCTCGTCGAGTACTCAGAAACTAGACGTAAACAGCTTCACAAATTGAAGTGTTTGCTGCATCGCATTTATTAAAGCAGAAAGGCGCTTTCATCAAGCGGTCGTTTGAAACCGGATTAGCGACCACATTTCGATGCAAGCTTCAATGGAGTTTACTTTGAGCAATGCAATGAATTCATAGGAATATCGAGATCGAGTAAATGCTATTCAACATCGTGTTTGTTTGCCGCTGAAATTCCAGAAAATGCCTCGGATGGGTTCTCGGAATCAGGTGTATCGTGACGGCGGAAACATTCGTTGTATATGCATACTTACCATAACTTAACCAAATGACATGCATAGCAGTTCTGATCTCCGGTATAAATGTCGAGACGACCCGCCCACCTGGTCCGTGAGTGTATTCCGCCCAGTGACGCAGAGTCCACTGACGCAGAGTCCACTGACGCAGAGTCCACTGACGCAGAGTCCACTGACGCAGAGTCCACTGACGCAGAGTCCACTGACGCAGTGTCCACTGACGCAGAGTCCAGTGTCCACTGACGCAGTGTCCACTGGCGCAGAGTCCACTGACGCAGAGTCCACTGACGCAGTGTCCACTGACGCAGAGTCCACTGACGCAGAGTCCACTGACGCAGAGTCCACTGACGCAGTGTCCACTGACGCAGAGTCCACTGACGCAGAGTCCACTGACGCAGAGTCCACTGACGCAGAGTCCACTGACGCAGAGTCCACTGACGCAGAGTCCACTGACGCAGAGTCCACTGACGCAGTGTCCACTGACGCAGAGTCCACTGACGCAGTGTCCACTGACGCAGTGTTCACTGACGCAGAGTCCACTGACGCAGAGTCCACTGACGCAGAGTCCACTGACGCAGAGTCCACTGACGCAGTGTCCACTGACGCAGAGTCCACTGACGCAGTGTCCACTGACGCAGTGTCCACTGACGCAGTGTCCACTGACGCAGTGTCCACTGACGCAGAGTCCACTGACGCAGTGTCCACTGACGCAGAGTCCACTGACGCAGAGTCCACTGACGCAGTGTCCACTGACGCAGAGTCCACTGACGCAGTGTCCACTGACGCAGAGTCCACTGACGCAGAGTCCACTGACGCAGAGTCCACTGACGCAGAGTCAACTGCGCAATTATTTCGCACCCGACTACTGACTAACAGGCCATATGGAGCCGACTACTGACTAACATGCCATATGGAGCCGACTACTGACTAACAGGCCATATGGAGCCGACTACTGACTAACAGGCCATATGGAGCCGACTACTGACTAACAGGCCATATGGAGCCGACTACTGACTAACATGCCACATGGAGCCGACTACTGACTAACAGGCCATATGGAGCCGACTACTGACTAACATGCCACATGGAGCCGACTACTGACTAACAGGCCATATGGAGCATTATACCAGTGATAGCACGGCCCCAGCGTCAACTCCGACGATTGACCTCAAACCACACGCCTCTCGCCCTCACGCGCCAGCCAGTCCGGCCCGCCGTCCAGAATTTCTGCGTTCTAGCCGGCTGTTTAGTCATGCACCACTAGGCCAAGAAGATGGCGTTCCGTCCGGCGCCAGCAGTTCCGACGCCATGGGAGCTGGATCGATTCCAGAGGAACGAGCAGGGCCCGAGCACCGAGCGATGGTGCCCTCTGAGCCGCCAGAGCTTCTTCGGCTTAGATGCGCTTATATGATAATATATGCTGGGAAAGGGATTTGATGGGACATCCCGGCTCTCTCGAAACACATCATATATCAGCGTTTCTGCTGTGGGAATGCAATTAGATAACTTCTGTGAAAAGATAGACGCGCCAGATTGAACCACGAATATCGTATCCCATTCAAAACATATTTCCATAATAATAAGAATATGACGTCCACACAAACTGCAAAGTGAAAAATACTAAAGTATCCAAGACCAGGTTACCTAGCAAATCCAGAGGCCTCATCCACTTCAGCTCCACAGCCAGTAGGCATAGGGGTCCGAAATGGGCTATTCCAGAGCAAAAAATGACGATATCGATGTCGCATTGGAGAAAAAGCATTTACGTGATTTCTCATCACTATGAAGAGGATATTTTGGCTACCTCAATACTAAAATTAAAGCGAGCTCTAATATCCAAATCCAGTCGTATAGTTAAATTCGAATTTACTGGGTAAATCTCAATGTCTAGATTTCGACTGTGTGGGTATTTTTTGCCAGATTATGGAAGCCCCCGATGTTGTTGCCAGGCAGCGCCGACCGCCGGCTGGTGCTGCTGAGGCATACTGAGCAGCACAGGAGTCTCCCAGGAGGCCGACACACAATCCGCCGAGCGCCGAGACGACATGCCAAACAGGCTGCGAGCGGGCGACCTGCTGAAGAAGCTGTCTGTACCTGCCACGTTACAGGGCTGCAAATATTGAATATGTGCTATGCATAACAAGGCAGAACATTATATTTGCTCCGAGGTCCGAAGCAGGGCTGTCGCGGGGCCGTTTGTTTAAAATGTCACTTGTCAGACGTGGGTGATTTCCTTGAGCTCCGCAGACCGGGAGTCCGCCAATAGCTGGAGAACAGTCGATAGGTCGGGCACTGCCGCCGACAGCCCGGCCAGTGATCACAGCTAAAGTGACAATCACGCCGTATTCAATGACACTGTTTGGGTTCAATGCCAGGCGCCGTACACTGGGGACCTCGACCAGGGCGTACCCGCCACCAGTGACATCACGCCGTACTCAATTGCACTGCTTGGGTTCAATGCCAGGCGCCGTACACTGGGTACGAGACCTCAACCAGGGCGTACCCGTCACCAGTGACATCACGCCGTACTCAATTGCACTGCTTGGGTTCAATGCCAGGCGCCGTACACTGGGTACGAGACCTCAACCAGGGCGTACCCGTCACCAGTGACAATCACGCCGCATTCAATGACACTGCTTGGGTTCAATGCCAGGCGCCGTACACTGGGTACGAGACCTCAACCAGGGCGTACCCGCCACCAGTGACAATCACGCCGTATTCAATGACACTGCTTGGGTTCAATGCCAGGCGCCGTACACTGGGTACGAGGGTCCATGGCTTACCAGTCCTACACGATACTGAAGACAAGCAATGCAATTGATTACGCTGGGAGACCTCACTGGAGCGATACATTTAGAGACGGCACTATGACCTTTTGACGACTGGTTATCAGGGTGATGCCCTCGGTCTACTCATACTCAGTATTTTCGCCAAAGATCTGTCGTTATTCTCAGCGGAGGCCGATGTGGTGCAATGTGCAGACAACACGCAGATATAATGTCAGGTAGAAAGTCCAAGCTCCTAGAGCTTATTTGCCGAAGGGGAGTCGCTCCCATTACACCAGACATCTGGTTTCGCTCGAATGTCCGCAAGGTCAATCCATCAGCAAATGGAACTCACACCTTTGAAGGCCCTCTAGAGCTATGCAACCTTCCACAATTTCAAATAATATTTTGCGTCACGGTGTAACGAGGTAAAGAATCTGGCCTTGGTGGGTCTTCGACAAAACGCTGTCTTGGGATGCCCGCGTATCAATGACCAGCCGGCAGATTGTCTCGGCATGTATGGGTGGCATGCCTGGCCTCTCGCGTATCCGGCATAAACCTCGCCCAGTGCGCCCTCGACACACTGGTTAGAGCACTCATGGTCCAGCAAGTCAGCATCTTGCAAATCCGTCTACATGGTCCAGCAAGTCAGCATCTTGCAAATCCGTCTATGACATTAGGTCGGAGGATAACCTGGTCCCAGTTCCAAGGATGCTAACAATGGAACCACCTTCATTAAGGCGAAATTTGATCCCGTGTCGGTGTCTGACCTGTGGGACCGTTTGGACTGGCTCCGGTCACAGCAGTTAGTCAAACTTTGCACCTTGAGCCTGGCGCACAAGGTCATCAGCAGCAGAGAACTAGACACACCTGCAGACGTCTTTCAGCTGAACTGAGAGAAAACGGAGGGAATATGACACTCGGCAGCACCGATTGAATGTCATTGCTCGCTCCTAAACGGATGCTGGAAAACGACAATGGTGTGTAGAGTACCCAGCCTCTGAAGTGCACGTTGAGCACGCATGCGTGTATAATGTATATTGAGCATTATCAATAGCCTTCTTGAGAAAGGCAGCAGTCGTTCGTTACCGGCTTCAAACAATGAGCCGCAACGTGCCCTCCATATTACTCTGGTCGACTATTGAATGTGACAAATTAATAACACATTTTCGTAACACTGAAGTGAAGGGAATTGGGTTGCCTGTTTGAGTGGTTGTGCAGTGGTTGTGCTGCCCATTATTCCCGATTCAAGGCGATATAGCCACCGTGCCTAGTAGACAGCACCACTATTGTAAATATACAAATCAAATGCATCTGCATTAGAGATGCAAGATTCTGGTCCCAGCGTCCCAGCGCGGGGACCAGAACAGGTCACGGTCGTGACTGAAGCTGTGATTGGCCAGGCCAGCGCCATAGGGTTAGCAGTGCAGCGCCGTGACTAAAGCTGTGACTTGCCAGCTCATTCCGTGGCCGTGACTAGGCTGTGACCAAATATTTAAGATTTTCTGCACCTCTAATCTGCATCAACTCTGGCATCCGTGTGCTGTTAACCATTCGCACACGCCAACATACTACCAAACATCACTTACTGAACCCATTAACCCGCGCTTGACCGGGGTCTCAGCCGAACGCCATTGACGAGGTGGTGGATATTGCCGCGCCCCCTCGTTATCTCCGGAATCAATGATCGCAGCGAGACGCGCAAGGCGGCATTCGAAAGCTCTCAATGAGACGCATCTAAAGCATACTCGAAATTATCGAATTGAGGTCACATATCGGGTTAAGGTCGGGTCAACGGTAAAAATCGAGGCATTTGAGTTTATGGGTCATACTTTCTATCCAAAGCCTTTGAATGCGACCATGATCACCCAAAGTGTTCCCAAAGGTAATACACATCCCATATGAGCTAAAGTGAGATTGTTGGCAAAGGTCAGGGTCAAGGACAGGTCACAGAAGGTCACTATGCGCAGAAGATTTTCGAAAGTCATGCGACACATGTTTTATGGGCTATTTTACACGTATAATTCGCAAGTGATAGTCATTTTATCATCTGACCTCATTTAAGTGAATTTAGTGTCAAGCTCAGGTCAAGTTCAGGTCACATATGGTCCAAATTTGAAATGGATAAATATAAATAAAAAGGCATGTTTCTAGACCAGTTTTGCCTCAGAAATACAGTGCTGGCATTTTTGTTTTGTCTGTATCTGGTCACTAAAAGCCAAAAAACGCAATTTCAAAATATGACGTCATGAGTTACGCATACTTAGGGAGTCATAAGCCAGTCAAAAATGTATTTATTTTTAAATTTATTTTGAGGGGGTATTTTCTTTCTTTTTCTTTTCTTTTTTAGGGCCAAAACTCAAAACCCAAAATTTCCAAAAATCCGAAAGCCATATTGCCCTTGCCATTTGCTATCTTTTTGACGTTTTTGTATTGCATTTTTCTCCCAAAATAGCCTTTATACGACCTGTTAAGTTTAGCTGATTTGTTCGTCAGACTCGTGTGTAGTGACGTCACTAAATTGGCTATATCTCAAATGTTTTCCCACGAAATTGCTTCATTTTTTTGCACGGAAGACGTGCAATTGATGTAGGAGAAGGTATCCCAAGTTTCGCATTAATAGAGCTGTTGGTTTTTGAGCTATTGCGAAAATTTGTCAGGGGGCAAGCAATTGTTTTCTTCCTACTCCCATCCCCTTTCCCACCCCTGAAGAAATCAATACAAATTAAATGATGAGTATCAAATGCTTAAGGTTTGTGTCGGACCCAAAAACGCATACATTACCCGTAACACACCTAGCTGTCCATAATGACATCACCATCATAATGACATCACCATCATATTCACATCACCATCATACTGACATCACCATCATAATGACATCACAACAATCCTCCAGTTCCCGGGCTTCCCCATTCCGCACGTACCGATCTCGTCCCAGGCGGCGGCAAAGTTGGCCTTGAGCACGCGCTGCACATGGTCGGCCACGGTCAGCTCCACCTCCTCCAGCAGGTACTCGTCCTCGTAGCCCTCGTCGGTGTCCGGCAGGCCGGTGGCCGGGTCACAGTCCTTCACCACGAACCGCAGCGTGGCGCCGCAGGATCCTGAGGAGGGAGGGGGAGAGATGTTAGCCCTGCGCGGAGTGTAGAGGCGACCAGGCACAAGCCCGGGACGAAGAGGGGTGTGTGTATATGTAACAACCACACGTTCACATAACAACCACAGACCAAACATTACAATATAATACAAATACAACATTTGGTTTCCACTGATAACTAATTGAAGATGTCAAATCCTTTATAATCCGCTAATGGAACCTAGCTAAAGCATTAATCGAGGCAAATGTTGGGTAAAGATCAGAACATTTATAGTAACGTGAGAAACAATATTATCCAGATATCAAAATGTCTCCAAGAGAATAGTTTCTTTTCCAAGTATTTTGAACCAACAACATTCTGCTTTGGATAGTCCCATTTCCGTTAACAGAAAAAGCAGAGTGTATCTAAATGACTTGACAAAGGCCCATTCGTCATCTTTTCACTGAAACCCTGGCTCTTAGGTCATAACATTGAAGCCACACCAGCCAGCCCCATTTTTGCGTGTTCATTTTTATGCGCCACCACTTCACCCCAGCTGAGATTTAAAACCCAATGTCACGGTCCCATGCCTCCACCAATCATCTTTAGTTTTCCATTATATCTCCGCAGCCCTTTGTGGCGTCCACATGGGGCGCCGGCGCGGCCACACATCAGCCACAAACTGGCCGTTTCATTAGCACATTCGACTGGCCGTCGGGCCGATATGGGGGGTCAGGGCGTGCCGCGGTGTCGGCCCGATCTGCCGGCGCGCCTCAGGGCAGCAGCCGAGCGGCGCACACCGGGCCGCCGCGCTGTCCGGCTGATTTAGCCGCCCGGGCCGTCCCGTTCTTCGCGGCCCAGCAGCAGGCCGTCAGAGTTACTGGCCAGCTGTCGCCGCTAACGTACTGCCGCCATATAGCCAGACGGCTGACCTCGGCAGATGGAGGAAAAAATCCACCGAAACTGGCTGCAAGGTTATTAAGAGCTTTGGCGTCATGCTATGAAGACAATAAGTACATAGGATTTGAAGACAACTAGGTACAAAGGCACTGCCACAAGTGGAGCATCGCATTTACACGCTTGTTTATAGTCGGGCTTTGAAGTCAGCACGGTACACTAAGTAGAATATTACATTCACTCATATTTTATATATATAAATATATATATATATATATATATATATATATATATATATATATATATATATATATATATATATATATATATATATATATATATATATATATATATATATATATATATATATATATCGTCGGCATCAAACTAGAAGCAGCTAAGATATTGTAGCTGTAGCTAGGATATTGTATAATCGTATAATCGAAGTCATCCAAGAACTACTGCCCGAAAGCTTTCGATAGACCCAAAAATCTGTAATTTTTCACAGCATGAATTATTTTCGAAGCCGTGTGTCAAGTTTCCGTAGTTTCCACCTCGGCGGGCATAGCAGTTGGACACACCGAGCGCTCCACGCCACGACTCGCCGAACAGTGCACCGGGAGCCTGGAGCGCCGCCGGAAGCAGGGGAGGCCTGGAGCGCCGCCGGACGAAGGGGAGGCCTGGAGCGCCGCCGGAAGCAGGGGAGGCCTGGAGCGCCGCCGGACGAAGGGGAGGCCTGGAGCGCCGCCGGACGAAGGGGAGGCCTGGAGCGCCGCCGGACGCAGGGGAGGCCTGGAACGCCGCCGGACGCAGGGGAGGCCTGGAGCGCGCCGGACGCAGGGGAGGCCTGGAGCGCCGCCGGACGCAGGGGAGGCCTGGAGCGCGCCGGACGCAGGGGAGGCCTGGAGCGCCGCCGGACGCAGGGGAGGCCTGGAGCGCGCCGGACGCAGGGGAGGCCTGGAGCGCGCCGGACGCAGGGGAGGCCTGGAGCGTCGCCGGACGCAGGGGAGGCCTGGAGCGCGCCGGACGCAGGGGAGGCCTGGAGCGCGCCGGACGCAGGGGAGGCCTGGAGCGCCGCCGGACGAAGGGGAGGCCTGGAGCGCGCCGGACGCAGGGGAGGCCTGGAGCGCCGCCGGACGCAGGGGAGGCCTGGAGCGCCGCCGGACGCAGGGGAGGCCTGGAGCGCCGCCGGACGCAGGGGAGGCCTGGAGCGCGCCGGAAGCAGGATGTCTCCAGCGACACAGCCCGATAGACGCACACAGCCGGGGGAGTTGCGCCGCTCATGGTCCGCCACTACAGAGCCGCAGACGCAGGGGACGGCCGCGTCAGGGCCCGGCGGCATCAAGGGACAATAGGGGCTGACTGGGACCCTGAGAAGAGATGGCGGTCGCCATGGCGTGATCGGTGACGGGTCGGATCAGAGCGAGTGCAGGAAATAGAACATCGCAAACGCCACCGCTGCGTCTGGCTTTGAAGACAACTAGGTACAAAGGCACTGCCACAAGTGGAGCATTGCATTTACACGCTTGTTTATAGTCGGGCTTTGAAGTCAGCACGGTACAAAGGCATTGCCACTAAGTATAATATTACATTCACTCATATTTATATATATATATATATATATATATATATATATATATATATATATATATGTATGTATGTATGTATGTATGTATGTATGTATGTATGTATGTATGTATGTATACATATACATATACATATACATATACATATACATATACACATACACATACACATACACATACACATACACATACACATACACATACACATACACATACACATACCCACATACCCATACCCATACCCATACCCATACCCATACCCATACCCATAACCCATACCCATACCCATTCATACCCATACCATACCCATACCCATACCCATACCCATACCCATACCCATACCCATACCCATACCCTACCCATACCCATACCCATACCCATACCCGATACCCATACCCATACCATACCCATACCATACCCATACCACAACCCATACCCATACCCATACCCATACCCATACCCATACCCATACCCATCCCATACCCATACCCATACCCATACCATACCATACCCATACCCATACACATACCCATACACATACACATACACATACACTACACATACACATACACATACACATACACATACACATACACATACACATACACATACACATACACATAACATACACATACACATACACATACACATACACATACACATACACATACACATACACATACAAACAATACACATACACATACACATACACATACACATACACAACACATACACATACACATACACATACACATACATCATACATACTAATACACATACACATACACATACACATACATCATACACATACACATACACATACACATACACATACACATCACATAACACATACACAACATACACATACACATACACATACACATACACATACACATACCATACACATACACATACACATACACCACATACACATACACATACACATACACATACACATTACACATAACACATACACATACACATACACATACACATACACATACACATACACATCACATACACATACACATACACATACCATACACATACACATACACATACACATACACATACACATACATACATACACATACACATACACCATACACATACACATAACACCATTACACATATACATTACATATACATATACATATCAATATACAATTATACATATACATATACATATACATATACATATACATATACATATACATATACATATACATATACATATACATATACACTATACATATACATATACATATACATATACATATACATATACATATACATATACATATACATATACATATACATATACATATACATATACATATACATATACATATACATATACATATACATATACATATACATATACATATACATATACATATACATATACATATACATATACATATATATATACATATACATATATATATATATATATATATATATATATATATATATATATATATATATATATATATATATATATATATAATATATATATATATATATATATATATATATATATATATATATATATATATATATATAATATATATATATATATATATATATATATATATATATATAGTATATATATATATATATATATATATATATATATATGTATATATATATATATATGTATATACTATATATATGTATATATATATATATATATATATATATATATATATATATATATATATATATACATATATTTATATATACATATATATATATATATATAATATATATATATATATATATATATATATAATATATTATATATATATATATATATATATATATATATATATATATAATATATATATATATATATATATATATATATATATATATATATATATATATATATATATATATATATATATATATATATATATATATATCGTCGGCATCAAACTAGAAGCAGCTAAAATGTACGAGATACTCGCAATAACTCGGTACGCATAAATAATGCGTACACTAATTTTAACATCATTCAAAAGTATAAGCAAGACGAGATACATGTGCTCATTGAATCTTTCTGAATGATCTATTTTCAAAGTTACAGTAAATTGCAAATACATCGAAGCGTTATGCACGACAAATGAACACTATTCATAAAATTACCGTAGAAACCAGAGAAAGAACCCTGAGCAGAGAGCAAATGATGATGATCCAAAATGATCCCTTTTGATCCTCCCGACTGCCGGTCCTCCATCCTTTGTCACGCCCACGTTACCCCGGGTCTGGTGGTCGCTGGCCAACGGGCATGTGGTGGCCTCGAGCTGCCCCCGGGAGTGGTGGCCGTCTGCATGGCGTGGGCTTTCCTCGCAGCCTCGCGCTGCGGGGAAGGGCCTGTCCATGGGTGGTTGCCCGGTCAGCGTCCATTTGGACCCACTTTACCCCTTCTCCTTCATCCCATGGCTGCGCAATGGTCCAAGTAGACCGAAGCGGCCTTATCCTAACCAAACCAAACCAAATGATGTCGCACGAGACGTTTTTTTACTGGTGTCCCTCCGTAGAAAAATAAGAAATCCATGTTATGTTTGATATTTGTTTGTTGATTTTGTATTGGTTGCTAGTTTGTATAGTGCATGTTGTTCATACATTCCATGGGTTTTACCGTTTCCATTTGGCAAGTCGGAGAAACTGATTGATGGCGATAGCATATTTGTTTATGCAACAGCCAATCTACATCAACCGGTACCGCAATGCTTATCAATTCGTTCTCAAATGCCTATTTCAAGAACCCAATCCATGCAAAGTGCTCTTCACTGGTTCTGTAATATTTCCAGCTCGGATACCTGGAACCACTTATGGCGATTCCCATTGATCTGATCTATCAGTCGTGGACAACTCCGATCCGTAATGGCGGGTCCGGGTGGCCCAGTCGGTAGTGTTGGGCTCTGAATCCATAGGTTCCGGGTTGGAGTCTGGCTACTGGCTAGGCCATTCGGTTCCCCGCTTTGGTGGGCGTTAGAGAACCCGACGATACATATGACACCAGTTGCATTGTCGTAAAACTCCAATACCACTACTACTACTCTGGTCTCTAAAGCTAAGTCTTGCGATTTGACACACAAGTATATGTTAACCCGCCATTGACTGGGGGGGGGGGGGGGGGCGAGGGTTAACCCCCCCCCCCCCAGTCAATGGCGGGTTAACATATACTTGTGTGTCAAATCGCAAGACTTAGCTTTAGAGACCAGACCTACGGGAGCTTTTTCACCTTCGCCCTACGGCGGGTGAAAAAAAGACCCCCCTGTTAACTTCCCAACCAAGCAAGATAGAGCAACGCGGTAAGAAACAACATGTTGCCCGTCATTTTTGGAATCTAACGGTATGCAATTTTTAGGTTTCGGGTCAACTGAATCAAGAACCGGTTGATGTAGATTCACTTGACCTTCCAGGTCAAGTGAATGACCTCGATCGACCACGTCCAGAACAGCGATTTTGCTCTGTCAGAAAACCCAAAAATTAGAAATTGATAAATGTAAATAAAAAGGCATGTTCTTAGGCCAGTTTTGTCTCATAAATACAGAAAATGCAACTATTTATTCGTATCTGGTAAAAAAAGTAAAAAAAGTAATTAAAAAAGACGTCATACGTTTCTTACACTTAGGGAGCCATCACTCAGTCACAAAAAGAGATATTGTTTTGAAATTTAGCTTGAGTATTGTCCATACTCAGTTCTCTCACATATATTCTGTTTTTTTAACATCTTCGAAAATTTTGATTTTGTGGTGATTTAAAAAAAAAAAATCAGTTTTTGTTCATTATAGGGGTAAAAAAAAAATCAGAAATCCGAGATTGTCATTTTAAAGAAAATGACATTTTATATCTTTGCTTAATTGCGTTTGCAATTTGCTTTAAAACTCTGTTTTCTACGATTTTTTAAACATCGTTTTTCCATCAACATGACGTCATCAAAACATCATTATCTCCCAAATTTCTTGAGCAATTTCAATGAAATTTTTACAGCATACGTATAATTGTTGTATACTCAGCTACTAACAATTTCAGCAAGATGCGCCGCATGTGTAAAAAGTTATGCAAAAAAACCTCAGGGGGGGTCGTTTTAGTTCAAACTCCAAGTAGGGCGAGGGTTAACGTTCCCCCTGATGAATTTTCGCAATAGCTGAAAAACTAATAGCGCTATCAACATAAAACTTCGGGTACCTGCTTATAAATCATTGTTACCTCTTGTGTGCAAAAATGAAGAAATTTCGTCGATTTTTCTTTCGAGTTATAGCGAATTTAGTGACGTCACTACACACACGAGTTTTACACCAAAACCAGCTCAAATTTGCCAGGCCGTACAAATGCCACATTTGAAGCAAAATGCAATCGAAAAACGCTAAAAGATAGCAAATTGCAAAGGCTACAAACTGGCTGTCTCGTATTGTTGTTAAATTTTAGTTGACCCCCAAATTAAAAAAAAAATGGGGGGGAATTATCACAAAATCAACATTTTCTCAAATAATTATTTAAAAAAAAAACAGAAGATATGTCAGAGAACCATACCTAGGCAACTACTATACCAAAGTTCAAACAGATATCTCCATTTTTCACTGACATGACATCTAAAGTATGGGTAACTCATGACGCCATATTTTGAAATTGCGTTTTTTGCTTTTATTGACCAGATACAGACAAATGAATGCCAGGACTGTATTCCTGAGAGAAAACTGGGTCATAAACATGCTTTATTTATTTATATTTATCAACTTCAAATTTTGACCTTCAATGACTTGAACTTGACCTGAACTCGACAATAACTTCACGTAAATGAATTCAGTTGGTAAAATGACTATTACTATCGAATTATATGTGGCAAATAACCCATACAACATGTGTTGCATGACTTTTGTAGATATTTTGCGCATAGTGAATTTGTGTGACCTGACCTTTGCCAACAATCTCACTTTAGCCCATGCGGGATGTGTATAATACCTTTGACAGCACTTTGGGTGATCATGGTCGTAATCGATGGCTTTTGCTGGAGAGTATGGCCCATAAACTAAACTACGTCGATTTTGACCTTTGACCTGGCCCGTGACCCGACATTTGACCTCACTTTGAAATTGTTGAGCATGCTTTAGATTCACCTCATTGAGAGCTTTTGAATGCCGCCTTGCGCGTCTCGCTGCGATCATTGGTTCGAAAGATAACCAAGGGGGCGTTTAACGCCCCCCCCCCCCGTCAATGGCGTTCGGCTGAGACCCCAGTCAATGACGGGTTAAGCCCTCGCGAAATTACCAGAGGACGATCCACGGAGAAAGAAAACGGGAAAACATAATGTTCAACAATAAAATGTTCCAAACATGAAAAAATCCCACGCGAGTCCGGAAAGACAGCACGCAACTGCCTGGCATCGCAATCCCACATGACCTCTGCCACAGCCGGCCCTCGAGCCTGGTCTAACGCCTCTCCAGGAGCCTGGTCAACGCCTCTCGAGGCAATCACCTCAGCTCCACTGGCAGCTGTTAACTGTGTCACTGCCGACCAGCTGCGCAGCGGCAGCTGTCGCCAGCAATCTACTCCGCGACCGTGTCCGGCGAGCAGCGGCGTACTGGCTCAGTTCGACGGAGCTCCCACTCGAACGGGTCCAACACACGACACGGCACGGGTCCAACACACAATACGGCACGGGTCCAACACACAATACGGCACGGGTCCCACACACGACACGGCACGGATCCCACACACGACACAGGTTCCACACACGACACGGGTCCCACACACAACACGGCACGGGTCCCACACACAACACGGCACGGGTCCCACACACAATACGGCACGGGTCCCACACACACCACGGCACGGGTCCCATACGCGACGAAGCACGGGTCCCACACGCGACTAAGCACGGGTCCCACACACAACACGGCACGGGCCCAACACACGACACGGCACGGATTCCACACACCACGGCACGGGTCCCACACACAACACGGCACGGGTCCCACACACGACACGGGCCATGTATACGATACGGCACAAGGCATAGCACCATGTTTCTGCCAAGCTGTATATGAGTTCCTCCTTCCCCACACCCAGTGGTGTTCCTCCCACGGCCAGCGCGCACCATGCCGCACTAAGCGCCGACCCCCGTCTCCCAGACGTATGTAGGCGCCGACAGACTCTGCCGCCTCTCAGTACTACAGCAGCAGCTCGCGTGACTCGGAGGACCGTACCGTGGGCGCCCTGGAGCCTGGCGACCCCGTACCGCCCACTTCAGTGAATAATGAATATAAAACACAAATGCCGGGCCGGGTGCAGCTGAGTAATGGCCGGGATAACGGCGTCTGCCGGGATATGGCCCAACCGGAGGCCTCTTACGGCATCCATTATGGTGGCTTGAAATGGACACCGATCACATACCATACTACAGTGGCTGCATTCGGCGCTGGGTGGCCTCTGTCGGTCCCGGAACCGCTACTAAACAGGCATACCATGGCAGTTACAGTTGCAAGCGCTAAGGCCGCACCTTTTTTGTATCTCAGAAACTACTTGCCCGATCGAGTTGAAATTCCCCGGCGATGGGGATTTTTCGTTGGCGATGAACGAGCGAGCGCGAAGGAAATGTATGGGGAATTTCAACTCGATCGGGCAAGTAGTTTCTGAGATACCAAAAAAGGTGCGGCCAAATGGAATTACATTACACGCATTAAGATCATCGCCGTCTTCACGTGACAAAAAGGGCATGACACCCAAGCGCGAGTTTGGACTCTATGTGTGCTCTTTTGGCAAAAGATTCAACAATAACCCAACTCCAGACTCTAAGTATTCTACGTTTATGCGTAGAATTTGAATATAATTAAAAATATAAAACTCGCATCATATCTGGGGCTTGTTTTCCGGATGTATCTTCCATATCGAATCGTGACGTATCTCCGCAGGCGGTGGATCGTACCCGGTGTAATCTCGTCGGGCCTGCCTCATGGGATCCTCGGGGAGTGAGAGGGGGCGGGGGGACTGACAACAGTCGGATCCCTGTCGAGCCAGGGCAATTAGCGATGGTGGTCGGCCCATTCGCCGACTCAATGGCCCGGCACCGATGGATCGACTGCGGCGGGGCCGCTGGATGGCGCTGGAGATGGGGAGGAGGGGGGGGGGGGAGGGAGGGGGCACATGCGCGGTCTGGGAACGGCTGACAAAACAGCATGGTGCGTTTTGAGCGGACCGCAGAGCCTTCGGCGGCGGGAGCTCAGCGCATCACCAGCAATTGGTTTGGTCTTCGTTTTTGCCTGTGAGTCCGTATATAAAATGATCAGATATATTACCAGTAAGGCGCCGTAGTTGGCGATGAACGAGCGAGCGCGAAGGAAATGTATGGGGAATTTCAACTCGATCGGGCAAGTAGTTTCTGAGATACAAAAAAGGTGCGCACGTGCAGAAGCACCCACCTTTGACTTGTGGGAAGGTGGGGGCTGAGAGGTCTGATACCACACACCAAATTTGAACACAATCGGCTCAGCCGTTCCTGATATATATAATAGGGGTGTGCACGTGCCACGTGCAGAGCCACCCCACCCCTGACTTGTGGAAAGGCGGCGGCTGAGAGGGGTCTAACCACACACCAAATTTGAACACAATCGCTCAGCCGTTCCTAAGATACAGAATAGGGGTGTGCACGTGCAGAGGCAGCCACCTCTGAGTTGTGTGAAAGTGGCGGCTCAGGGATCCCTAACCACACACCAAATTTGGACATAATCTACCCAGCCGTTGCGGAGTTATTGCGAGAAAATACTTTTCAACACCCCTCACGCGCGCACGCGGCACGCGCCACGCGCCACGCGCCCGCGCAGTGGTAGTCACCCACATGAGTCGGCACTGGTCTCAAACAGGGTAGGTTATATGGGGCTGCTCAGCAAAGAAGTCTGCTTGTCAATCGGACGTGCGGTTGCAGAGATATGAGCTTCTTAAAAGCGTCGCCACGGGCCGGGTCGGGCCGGGTCGGGCCGGGCCGCTCATAATCAGATTTTTCCCATACACCATGGAAGGACGAGCTCGCTCGCTCGTAACAAGAACTATTAACGGTATGACCTATCCAATCTTCTTTGGATCCAATCTTCAAAGCCACAAGTATCCAGCTGCTATAAAACTTTGACCGCCACTACACTGAAAGCAGTGCACTTCAGCTCACATGACAATAAAGCTGCAACGTGTTCAGCAATTTGCGCTTTGACATGCCTCCAAGTTGAAAGCAGATATACACAAGTAGCGGCAAGAATTTGGTGGCCAAACGTGGACTGTGTTGCGATGTGAAAATGGCAGCGGTATTGAAATGCAATTCAGCTAACCAAGCCCGTTACCAAGTTGAAATCCAATATCGCTTGCCCACAGTATTGTTTGAAATAATGAGTTTCTGACAGCATCACCTTTCCAATGGTTCGATTTAGGTTATGTTTGATTTCTTATTTACATTTTCCAGCTACCAATGTCATTTCATTGGAATTTTCCATTAGGCATGGAATGTTGTAATATGCAAACTCATTGCATAGGTATTAAAATACTTTGATATAATTGTTGATTACTTGATTATACCATCATATAGTAGATGATTTAGGCATGACTTACGTTATTTAGCCGCCAGGACGTCAACTAAACTCGTTAACCCAGCACCAGTTTGAACAGACCAGAAGTGAAAACCAGGTCTGCCCAGGGAGTAGGGGAGACCGGTGTCAGTGGCGGATCTACGGTTGGGCAAAATGGGCAATTGCCCCCCCCCCCCCCCACACACACACACACTCACACAAACCGCCTGAAATCGGCGCAAAATTGACACATTTCCTGATACAGAAGCAAATCTAAGCAACGTGTACTAAGGAAAGTTTGCTTTACATCGGCTATCAATGCATAAGCAAGCGAAATCCGATGAGTTTTCAGAATTATGTGAGACTTTTTGGAATTCCCCCCAAAAAAAAAACCTGTTCTGGATTCGCAGTTGACCGAGTTATTATCGGCACTGGTCTCAAACAGGGTAGGTTAGATGGGGCTGCTCAGCAAAGAAGTCCGCTTGTCAATCGGACGTGCGGTTGCAGAGATATGAGCTTCTCAAAAGCGTCGCGCGGTTGCAGAGTTGCAGAGCTTCTCAAGAGCGACTTGGCCGCTCGCATGTTTACGCTCTCTGGCAACCCTGAAGGAATGAATTTGAACCTATCGCCATCAATCGGCGTTGGGAGTAACAGGAGCAAAAACAACATGCCTGCTCCTATAGTTTTCTTAAAAACTGATGGAACAGGAATTTTCACCCAAAAACGTAACTTCTGCTTCCGTACGAAACTTTGTGTATTGCGTCTAGCGTTTGGGTCGCATCAAAATTCAGACAATATAGTGCGATGTGTTACCAATTCTAGCAACTGTGCGACTTATTTGCTAGTTTTAGCGATAACTTTGGCGAGTGTGTAGAGACAGTTTTTATTCCAAAACCGTTCCGGGGCGACTTGGCCGCCCCGGCCAAGTCTCCCCGGTCCAAGTTCAAACTCAAAGTTAGCGTCCGAAAGGCCGGCCGGAAGAAGGGACAGTCGAAGATAATGACGAAGGCAGCTCTGGATGAGGACCATCGGGCGCGCTTGGCCAAGGAGAGCAAGAACATGAGGAAGCGGCTTCTGCCAAGTCAGGATAGACCGTCCAAGAAACGGAAGCGCAAAGTCGTCCCCACCAAGGATTCAAGCGACGAAGGCGGCGACATGCAGTGGCTAGCGGATGACGACAGCGACGACCACATTGACGAGGAAATTCCTGATGCTGAGCAGGAAGAGGAGTTCGACGTACGTAAGATCGACGGCGGGGATTTCTTTTGCGTCAAGGTGGCATCCGAGAGGGCGGAATCGAAGAACTTCGTCGCCGAAATCGTCTGTGTCGGGGAGAATGGGACGGCCGCGTTCCTGGTGAAGTTCTTGGCGGCCAGTCGGAAGCGCTGCACCCACTTCTTCTTCACAGACGAGGAACCTGAACTCTGAACCTGCAGTAATGTGTCGGACTCGTGTTCTGGCAGCAATCAATATGTTGCAGTTGATCGGACCAGTATTTTTGATCGTGAATGAATGGGTTGACATGTGTTCTGCACATCAAGCACTCGGATAAGCCTTGACTGTTCGTTGCAGAGATGGTTCAAAGTGTTTTGCTGGAATGTTTTTCTGTGTGAGTTGGTCCAAGGTTTTTTTTCTGGCACGTTTTTAAGTAATAAAACAATTTGCTAATCAAAATCAAACTTTCGCAGGGCACTCGAGGGTACAAAGTGCTCTATCCTGTGGGGACGACCATACACTGGTCTGCTCACGTCCTTCGTCGTTGAAGCTGACTCAACCCGCAGTGGGGATTACCTACTCCATCCCCCCCCCCCCCGGCCAAGTCTGCCCCGGGGTAACTTGCCGGTTGAGTGACCTGTAAAAATGTGTAAATGCTACTAAAACGAACTGTACTATCGTATGCTTAATATACCGAAACACCCAACAAATTTGACACCTATTAGCATTGTGTAAGTGTTCAAATGTGACCATTATTTTACAATATATTTGTGTTAAAAAAACGGCCAAGTGACCCCGGTCTCTCCTACATAGGAAGTATATGTACAGAGTGTTTAGGGAACGTGCGGAAAGTGTCCGGGAATGCAAATGCACCGAATATCTTCGGAGTGTGCTCCGGCTGTTGACCGAATGGTGCCCAGGACTGGCGGTGCCGTCAGCCGAGTGGCCGCAAAGGTAGTGTAGTGACCACTGAACGGCGCACCCACACCATGGCCACGCCACCACCACCACCGTCAGCCGAGTGGCCGCAAGGGTAGTGTAGTGACCACTGAACGGCGCACCCACACCATGGCCACGCCGCCACCACCGTCAGTCGAGTGGCCGCAAATGTAGTGTAGTGACCACTGAACGGCGCATCCACACCATGGTCACGCCACCACCACCACCGTCAGCCGAGTGGCCGCAAAGGTAGTGTAGTGACCACTGAACGGCGCACCCACATTATGGCCACGCCACCACCACCGCTCCAGACGCCGGCTGTGTCGAACCATCTCGAGGCGACGCTCGAGAAGAGGCTCTCGACAGTGTGTGGGAAGGCTTCGAAAGGCCAGTCTGTCGGCCGTTGATGGGCCTTCCAGGAGATATGAGCGTCCCTGGTCTGACAGCGTGGGGGGGGGAGGGGTGGAGTTCGAACCATGTGGGAAATCCGGACACCGAAACTGTCTACAGGATTGCAGAGCGGCCACTGGAGTCAGAGGAGCGCTCTACACGGCTGATATTCCAGAGCAGGACACAGGTGAATTGAGAGAGATTGCAGATTGCAGAGCGGCCACTGGAGTCAGAGGAGCGCTCTACACGGCTGATATTCCAGAGCAGGATACAGGTGAATTGAGAGATATTGCAGATTGCAGAGCGGCCACTGGAGTCAGAGGAGCGCTCTACACGGCTGATATTCCAGAGCAGGACACAGGTGAATTGAGAGAGATTGCAGATTGCAGAGCGGCCACTGGAGTCAGAGGAGCGCTCTACACGGCTGATATTCCAGAGCAAGACACAGGTGAATTGAGAGAGATTGCAGATTGCATAGCGGCCACTGGAGTCAGAGGAGCGCTCTACACGGCTGCTATTCCAGAGCAGGACACAGGTGAATTGAGACAGATTGCAGATTGCAGAGCGGCCACTGGAGTCAGAGGAGCACTCTACACGGCTGATATTCCAGAGCAAGACACAGGTGAATTGAGAGAGATTGCAGATTGCAGAGCGGCCACTGGAGCCAGAGGAGCGCTCTACACGGCTGCTATTCCAGAGCAGGACACAGGTGAATTGAGAGAGATTGCAGATTGCAGAGCGGCCACTGGAGCCACAGGAGCGCTCTGCAAGGCTGATATTCCAGAGCAGGACACAGGTGCCACGGAGGAGGTATCGTTCTGCGCCAGGGTAAGCGGAGCCGCCAATCAGCGTGTCCGGGATGCCACCTCCAGCCGAGTCCGGCTGGCTGACGTCGGGGAGCAAGGCAGACCCGGTAAACACAAGCACCACCAGTCAGGCAGCTAAATCTTAAGAACAAAATCTAACCATGCCAGAGGCCGGTATACTTTCATTGAAATTGTTTTTAGTATACCCGTGCATCTCTTGCATTGCCAAGCTGGAATCCACATGTGAATATTAGACAAACACGATGGGACCGCCGGCTGATGTGAATATATGACAGATATCACGGGCTTAGTTTGTACCATGTTAATCCGGGCATCCAGGCATACTGACACCGTCTTAACTTTGTTTAACCCTCGCCAGTGCAGGGGATGGGGTGGGGAGGGGATGGGGTGGGGAGGGGGTGGGGGTGGGGGTGGATGCCCGCCCGCCCCTCGGTGTTTCGGGAATAACTCGCGTAAATATCAACAGATTGCGATGCAACTTTCAGTACCCTACTTTTGGAAAATTTGACACACACCCTAAACATTTCGAACTTCTAACTCACATGACCTGTGACCTGTTCTTCAAAGTCATGCCAGGCGCAACTGTCGTCCCGTAGTATCGATCCTTGTAACTTGTGAAGTTTCCGACTGTTTGTTGTTCAGGAGCATATGCACAGGTGTTTCCAGGTGACAGTTGTGGTTTCCACTGGAAGTGTGACCTCGATAGACCTTTTCAGAGGTCAAACGAGGTCACTGAACTCCGATGACCTCAATACCACTTGTTTGGATTCTGGCAGTTTCTAGGACATTTCGTGACGCCAATTTCAAATCTGGGATCCATTTTACATAATTATATGTTCCACTGGGGCCATGCGCTTCCACAGTTCAACCAAAGTCACTGACCTCAGATGACCTGACATGACCTTTTCGGAATTTGGCAGTTTTCTAGGACATTTTGTGACGTTGATTTCAAATTTGCCACCCAATAAGCATAATCATATGCTCATTCACGATTCTAGCTGGATTAAATTCAATTTCTAACTATTTACAATTTTGATGACTTTTGGGTCATTGACATGACGTCAGAGGTTACCTATTGACACAGGACCTTAAAATCGGGTGCCAATGGCTTCCTCTCGTCACAAGCAACACGCTCGTTTTTTAATCGAAGCTCAAGCTCAATTAGGGGCGAAACGCCAGGGGTTGTACCCCCCTCCCCTCCCCCACCCCTCCCCTCCCCTCCTCCCTCCCTCCCTCCCTCCCTCCCTCCCTCCCTCCCTCCCTCCCTCCCTCCCTCCCTCCCTCCCTCCCTCCCTTCCCTCCCTCCCCTCCCCTCCCCTCCCCTCCCCTCCCCTCCCCTCCCCTCCCCTCCCCTCCCCTCCCCTCCCCTCCCCTCCCTCCCCTCCCCTCCCTCCCCTCCCCCCTCCCCTCCCCTCCCCTATGCTACAGCAGTCCTCACCAGAAAACACAGAAAACAAGTCTACCCCATTCACTTCACGATTAAAGCTGCAGAAGTCCCAGAAGCCCCTAATACAGAAGTCCCACTAACTCAGCGCAGGAGAAAACATTCATCGCCCGAACAAAGGCGCTGAATGTTTCATCAGGAAAGCCTTTGGACAGGCGGCCGTCGTTCGGTCGAAAGTTTGCTCGCACCCGAGAGATAGCGTGGGGTGCCGTGGCACTCGGCTGCTGGTAACGCATTGACGGCTCGCACCCGAGAGATAGCGTGGGGTGTCGTGGAAATCGGCTGCTGGTAACGCATTGACGGCTCGGCACCCGAGAGATAACGTGGGGTGCCGTGGCACTCGGCTGCTGGTAACGCATTGACGGCTCGCACCCGAGAGATAGCGTGGGGTGTCGTGGCACTCGGCTGCTGGTAACGCATTGACGGCTCGGCACCCGAGAGGTAACGTGGGGTGCCGTGGCACTCGGCTGCTGGTAACGCATTGACGGCTCGGCACCCGAGAGATAACGTGGGGTGCCGTGGCAATCGGCTGCTGGTAACGCATTGACGGCTCGCACCCGAGAGATAGCGTGGGGTGCCGTGGCACTCGGCTGCTGGTAACGCATTGACGGCTCGCACCCGAGAGATAGCGTGGGGTGTCGTGGAAATCGGCTGCTGGTAACGCATTGACGGCTCGCACCCGAGAGATAGCGTGGGGTGTCGTGGAAATCGGCTGCTGGTAACGCATTGACGGCTCGGCACCCGAGAGATAACGTGGGGTGCCGTGGCACTCGGCTGCTGGTAACGCATTGACGGCTCGGCACCCGAGAGATAACGTGGGGTGCCGTGGCAATCGGCTGCTGGTAACGCATTGACGGCTCGCACCCGAGAGATAGCGTTGGGTGCCGTGGCACTCGGCTGCTGGTAACGCATTGACGGCTCGCACCCGAGAGATAGCGTGGGGTGTCGTGGAAATCGGCTGCTGGTAACGCATTGACGGCTCGGCAGAGATGCAGGGTCGTCGCCTTTGGCCGGCGACAGAGGTTCGTCCGCACTTCCCTGACGGTTTAAGGTGTGGTCAGGTTTACGGTGTCGGTGGGGAATCCCTCGAAATAAGAATTCGAATTCCAAAAACTGATATTTCAAACTTAAATATATACCTACTCATCTTGTCATCAATGGAATGAAGTTATGGTAAAGTGCGTGGACTAATACTAAAATCATTGAAACAAATGTATCAGCAGTGCATATGACATTGGTTATGGCAAACCAATGGTAATACCATCCACACAATCGTGTTTAGTGTGTAAGGAAATATAAAAATGAGAAATAAAATTGTGCAAAAAATGTCTCGAAGATTTCTGATCTAATTGTGTGAGACATGAAATGTGCAAAAATGAAGAGAAACACACTGGTAGCGAAAGACATTCGACTTCGCAATGCAAGTATCCAGAGGCGGAGCTTTTTGTTTTTCGTTGGGGTTGTAATAGAGTCGGCGACCGGGTGTGGGGGGGGGGGGGGGGGGGGGGGGGGGGCGAGGGAGTAAAAGCGACTCAAGAAAAAGAAAGCACGAAAAATGTGCAAAATGGAAAATAGTTCAACACTAAAATTAACATAGGTTTTATTATCTGTTTGATTTTCAAATGCAACGTCAAATGCAACGTCAATCATCCCTATTGTATCATTAGACTTTACATCAAATAATTTAAGCCCATTTTGGGGTATATACATATACACGCAATCACTGCGTTCTATAACAATGTCAAGGCAAGGAGCGCATAACAATTCAATTTTAGCATATTTGACCTCATTTGACCTTGGAAATATTAACCTGGCTAGGTTCATGGAATTTTCACAAAATAGATTCCCCACAGAACCTCTCTACCCTACAATTTTCGTTATTGTATTTCTTATCGGGGCCTTTATCTCCCCCGCCCCCCTCCCTCCTCCAGTGCGTGTAATTTTCAGAGGCCCTCCAGGGCGCGTGTTAATAAAACTTTATACCTCTATACAGTTCTACCTTGCGTCTCACGTTCCAAAGAACATAGTAATGTACGTTAGTACACACTTCCTGTCTTTGAAACGAAGCTATGGATAAAATTACTGATTATCAATCAAACCGGGAATCACCCTCCGGTAAAGGCGGGATAACACCATGACGTAATATGAGCCATATGAGAGCTATCAATACATCGGTGATCGCGTGCGAGCGCTTCGAGCTCGCTCATCCTTCCGTGAAGTAGGGGAAAATCGGAATATGAGCTGCCGGACCCGGCCCATGGCGACGCTTTTGAGAAGCTCATTTCTGCAACCGCACGTCCGATTGGCACGCGGACTTCTTTGCTGTGTAGCCTCATCCACCCTATATCCTTGTTTGAGACCAGTGTCGATTCACGTGGGTAACTATCACTGGGCGTGCCGCGTGCTGCGTGCCGCGCGAGGGGTGTTGAAAAGTGCTTTCTCGCAAAAACTCCGCAACGGCTGGGCCGATTGCGTGCAAATTTGGTGTGTGGTTAGGGACCCCTCAGCCGCCGCCTTCCCACAAGTCAGGGGTGGGGTGTCTCTGCACGTGCGCACGTGCACACCTCTATTCTATATCTCAGGAACGGCTGGGCCGATTGTGTTCAAATTTGGAGTGTGGTTTACTGGTTAGGGACTTCTCAACCGCCACTTTCCCACAAGTCAGGGATGGGGTACCTCTGCACGTACGCAAGTGCGCACCCCTTTTTGTATTTCAGAAACTACTTGCTCGATCGAGTTGAAATTTGGTGTGGTGTCAGGCAACAGTACTAGGAAAGCATCACCCTTATGCGTGCGCATACCAACCTCACCATACATTTCCTTCGCGCTCGCTCGTTCATCGCCAACTACGGCGCATTACTAATTATTATTGTTATTTACAAATCCTTTGGTGATTTTGCGTACCGTTTGCAGTATTTACTTACTTATGCATTTACTGGCAATGTTGAGGTTGTAATTCTTGAGGATGCAGTTGTAGCTACAACCCCCGAAAGTATATAAAGTTCCACCCATGCAAGTATCTAACGTAATGGCCAATGCACTGTCAATCTAATAACCAACACAAACGTCACACAAAATGCTGAACAGAACATAAATCATGTTTTACGGTTTAAAGACACTATTTTAGCATACATTTAACGAGGACTTGTGATATGAATTTTATGCCGTAGAGTTAGTAAAAACATTGCATCGCATGTTAAGGGATAGTGGATAAGTTGTTTGCATTATGCCCCCACCGTTGTGTTTCCTAGACGGAGGCGGAAGCGGCCTCCACGAGAACGGCACGCGAGCGCCGTATCCCGCCATTGGCGACTGTTTCCGGCGCGCCGGTCCCGCCGCCGCCACACAACCAGCACCAATCAACAACCCCGAGACAGCACAGATAACAGAGAGAACAGCGACTATTGACAGCACAGAGAACAGAGAGAACAGCGACTATTGACAGCACAGAGAACAGACTATTGACAGCACAGATAACAGAGAGAACAGCGACTATTGACAGCACAGAGAACAGAGAGAACAGCGACTATTGACAGCACAGAGAACAGAGAAAACAGCGACTATTGACAGCACAGAGAACAGAGAGAACAGCGACTATTGACAGCACAGATAACAGACTATTGACAGCACATATAACAGAGAGAACAGCGACTATTGACAGCACAGAGAACAGAGAGAACAGCGACTATTGACAGCACAAAGAACAGAGAGAACAGCGGCTATTGACAGCACAGAGAACAGAGAGAACAGCGGCTATTGACAGCACAGAGAACAGAAAGAACAGCGACTATTGACAACACAGAGAACAGAGAGAACAGCGACTATTGACAGCACAGATAACAGACTATTGACAGCACAGATAACAGAGAGAACAGCGACTATTGACAGCACAGATAACAGACTATTGACAACACAGATAACAGAGAGAACAGCGACTATTGCCAGCACAGAGAACAGAGAGAACAGCGGCTATTGACAGCACATAGAACAGAGAGAACAGCGACTATTGACAGCACAGAGAACATACTATTGACAGCACAGATAACAGAGAGAACAGCGACTATTGACAGCACAGATAACAGACTATTGACAGCACAGATAACAGAGAGAACAGCGACTATTGACAGCACAGAGAACAGACTATTGACAGCACATATAACAGAGAGAACAGCGACTATTGACAGCACAGAGAACATAGACTATTGACAGCACAGAGAGAACAGAACACAGAGACTATTGACAGAACAGAGAGCAGATAATATAATATTGTCAGAACAGAGAACAGAGAACAGCGACTATTGACAGCACAGAGAACAGAGAACAACGACTATTGGCAACACAGAGAACAGAGAACATAAGACTATTGACAGTACAGAGAGCAGATAACAGCGACTATTGAGTATTGACATAACAGAACAGAGAACAGATACCATTGAAAGCACAGAGAGCAGAGAACAGCGACTATTGAAAGAACAGAGAACAGAGACTACTGCCAGCACAGAGAGCAGAGAACAGATACTATAGGCAGTACAGAGAGCAGAGAACAGAGCCTATTGGCAGAACAGAGAGCAGAGAACAGCGACTATTGAGTATTGAAGCACAGATAACAGAGAACAGAGACTATTGACAGGACAGAAAGAAGAGAACATAGAATATTGGCAGAACAGAGAGCAGAGAACAGAGACTATTGGCAGAACAGAGAACACCGGCTACTGACGATACGGAGAGAGCAGGGAGTACAGACTATCGACAGCGCAAAGATCTTCAAGCAGCATTGGCAGCCAGAGGCTGATCCTGACAACGGGAATTGACGACAGGGAGATTGTAGTTGTGTCATGTCTGACAGGTCAGGCAATGGGTTCATTATTACCCTATGACTATCTATTACACTGGGGCTTACTAGGAATGAAAAACAGGTGCATGACTTTGGCTAAGGTCATACAAACTGGCTGTTATATCAGACAGGTGTTAATCCAGCACCTGTCCAGTTTCAGGCATTTTGCAGCGTGGGCGAAGCTCTTCTAAAATTGTAACGTTTTGACGGGATGAAAAGGAAGAGAAATACTAGTGTACGTTAAAATACTTAAATCAAACAAAGGCTAACAAAAGTTTGTGTAAGCTTGAAGTGCTGCTATCGTCTCACCACATGTGTGATGTGGTGAGACATGTCTGATGGACAGTGGACAGGGATATAACTTCTCTGAGCAGCTCAGAAGTTTTGTTAGATTGCAGTATTGTCTGAGTATGGTTATTAACACGCGCACTGCAGGGGGGGGGGGTGATTTCCGCCCCCCCCCCCCCCCCCCTCTCAGGTTTTTCGCAGATAGCGAAAAAACGGTGGCACGCAGCGCATCCGGGTTTTGGCACACCTGTTAGGACATCAATTGCGCACACTTTGAGAGAGAGAAAAAAACTCCGGTCATTTCAGGTCAGGTCACCAGACCAGTTCAAGTGACCCCACCTCCAAATTGTTTTGCAGTTGTGCCAAAGTCAGAGTTTCTTACCGATCAGTTTGAAACTTACAGGATGTTATGAAGGCATCAGTACTTACAAATCGTTAATCTCGGAATTTTGATATCGGTGACCTAAGTTCAGGTCAATTTCGTAACCTCCCCATAATAAGTAAATGGGGAAACATACAAATGCCTCCTATTTCAAGGATATGCATGATATTAGTCCAATTACTTCTGGATCATGTTATTATAGGATATTCTTGATGATCCAAGTGTAATTCTTGTTCAGTGACTCCTATGGGGTCATTTGAGGTCATGTGAGGTCACCATCACTTTTTTGGCAATAGCTCCCGACATAATGCAGATAGAGAAGTAAAACAGACAGCAATGTGTTTATCTCGTCGAGACAAGTCTTCCCGTATGCAAAATGCCCTACTTGGGTCACCACTTGACCTTGACCTGAGGTCAAATTTTTAAGTCGACTTAACAAGGTCACCATGTATATCATTAGAAGCGCCTTGACGAGATAAACACAAAGGCGTAAACAGTTTTCCGTTATTTTGATTACGTAAACAGTTAACAGCAAAACAAAACGATTTAGCAAAAAAACGGCCTTTTCCCCCCTTTTTTGACCTCTGGAGCCTCAAATGTTGACCTGAGATCAAATTTGAGGACAACTTACCGATTGAAAATTTCACTGGCTGGCGTTTGCCTTTTTTCCGTTTGTTTCTAACTAGCATTGTGTCTGAGATATATGGGAATTTCTGGAGCGATGTCCTAAAACAGGAAGAACTGGAAAAATTGACCATTGATGACCTCTGGTGACCTCAATTTTGACCTGACCTAAAACAATACTGAATACTTTCGATAGAACATGTATCAAGCTATCAAATGCCGTTTTCCGCTTCTCGCTACGTGGCGTAGTTTTCGAGATATCAGGGGGGCGGAAATCACCCCCCCCCCCTCCTGCAATTCGTGTTCGGCGCAAAGCCCCTGTAGTGCGCGGGTTAAGACTATAGAGCTGAACCATCACATAACAATAATGCCAGGGACTGAATACATTTGGTTTAGTGCTACCACAGAAGTTGTTATGGGCACCATATAACCACAAGAGTTGCGGCGCCCTAAAACCCTAAAATCCCAATACACCACCACGCCACCACCACAGAACTACCATCCTACTAGAAAATGTCCTGCTTCTGTAACCAGGCGTATATCGTGCTAGATTGTAGATTGTACCGTATAGATTGACATTGCCATTGATGCAGTGACTCGCTATTTTCATTGACGAAACGGTACATGTAAGCTGCGGCAAAGAACTTCTAACTCCCTGCGGGACTCTCTCACTCACTAAGCTGCGGCACTCTCATCTTCGTCGCCGCTCGATCCTGGCGGCTAAGCCCGCCACACACACACACAGATTCCGGCACATTCCGCATCACCTCACATTACATAATACAGCCATAATACAACAGCCAGGCTCTCAGGGATGTTCCGATCTGACGCGAGCACAACATAACGCATGTTGCAAACATGTCCATATCCTGTACTATCCTCCCGACTGCCGGTCCTATATCCCATGTCACGTTCACGTTAACCAGCGCCGTGCCGGGGGAGGGGGGGGGGGGGGTGTTTAGACACCCCCCTTAGGTTTTTTCGAGGATAGCGAAAAAACGGCGGCGCTGCGCGCCGCCGTTTTTGTCACAGCTGTTCGGGCATCAATTGCGCACATTATGTAAAAAAATACCTCGGGTCATCTCAGGTCAGGTCACCAGACCAGGTCACGAAATCCCACCTCCCAAAAAAAAACTTGTGGTCGTACCACAGTCACAGTTTTTGTATGATCGGTTTTACACTTACAGGATTTCATAAGGTCATATGTATCTACAATTCGTATATCTTGTATTTTTTATCTCAGCGACCAAAGGTCGAGTCAATTTCGTGACCTCCCCATTATAAGTCAATGTGGAAATATTCAAATGCTTCCTATTCCAAGGATACGCAAGATATCAGTCTAATTATTTCTAGATCATGTTATTATAGGCCATTCGTGATGACCTAGGTGCCATTTTTGTTCACTGACCCCTACATAGTCAGCCGAGGTCATCCAAGGTCACCAACAGTTGTGTCAATAACTCTCGACATAATGACGATAGAGAAGTGAAACTGACACCAATGTGTTTGTCTCGTCGAGGTACGTCTTCCCATATGCAACATGACCTACTTGGGTCACCACTTGACCTTGACCCGAGGTCAAATTTTGAAGTTGACCTAACCTGGTCAACACTAATATGAGTCGAAGTGTCTTGACGAGACAGACACGATGACATCAAAATTATTGCCTTGTCGTTATTAGGTAAAAAGTTATTCGTGGCAAAACTGTTTTGTAAAAAATTGCCTTTTTGACATTTGATGAGCTCTGGAGCCTAAACTATTAACCTGAGCTAATATCTGAGGACCTTGTCGATTGCATGTTTCAATAGCTTTCCATTGCTGTTTTCCGTTTGTTCCTAGCTATCACAATTCTTGTGCAATCTGGGGGTTTCTGGAGCGGAGTCCTAAAACTGGAAAATTTGACCTTTGATGACCTCTGGTGACCTCAATATTGGCTTAAGGAAGAAAAAAAATATACAAATTACTTTCGAATGTGCTTGTCGAGAGCTTTCGAACGCGCTTTTCTGCGTCTGTCTAGCCCTTTTAGTTTTCGAGTTGGAAGGGGTGTCTAACCCCCCACTGGTACGGCGAAGTTGGCGCCGAGCACCGGCACGGCGCGGGTTAATCCGGGTCTGGTGGTGGCCCCCCGAGGCCGCCCCCCGGGAGTGGTGGCCGCCTTTATGGATTGGGCCCTGCTCGCAGCTTCGCCCTGCGGGGAAGGGCCCTGAAGTCCATGGACGGTCGCCCGGTCGGCGTTCCATTTAGAGCCACTTTACCCCTTCTCCTTCATCCCATGACTGCGCAGTGCGCAATGGTCCGAGCGGACAGAAGCGGCCCTGCCCCAACCAAACTAAGCCAAGCTAACATGTCGTACCGGAGCGGATTCAGGTCTGTTGGCATATAACATGCAATTTCATTCATTGTCCCCAACAACAGGTGCAGCTTGAAACTCCATCATCCAAAACAGGAATCAGCCGCCAACTCAGAGCACATGGCATGTACTACTTGACTTGTGTAAGGCGAAGTTGTGGCGCTTCTCCACTAATTGCCCATAGCGGCCAAACGGCTCCGCCCGTCGGCTGTCACTGCCTCTGGCAACAAGGACCTGTCTCTGGGCAACAAGGACCATGATAAACGAGGCTGAGCGCATCGTCAGTGACTTCCACGGTCGCGATCACAAGGCCAGCGGCACCTAGACAGAACGAATTATATAAAGACAAACTGTGGCAAGAGCGTGCGTGATGAATGCCTGTCAGCAAACTTGACAGATCTATGTCAGCAAACATGACATATTAACCGACTTATCGCTTCCGAGTAGTACAGCAGCAGCAACTCTGAGCCAATGTGTATCGAAGTGCGTCATTACCACGGCATAGCTACATGGCTCGCCTTTCTCGACAATCCTAGCAGCGCAAAATCAGCTGCCCAGCTGTCCTCCGATGGACAAGTAGCCGACAAAAAGATGGACAAAAAGAACAAAGACTGTTCTTACACACGACAAATCATCATTTGCCTAGGATTTACCTAGAAATACCACTGCGTCCCATCCCGACCATGAGCCTGCCTTGACAAAAAAAAACGTAAAAAAACGGTCCAGCCCTCTAAACCCCTGCCCTCGACTCACCGACAGTGGCCATGAGGTCCTCGGGCAGCTTGATGAGGGTGTAGCAGGTGTTGGTGACGTTGTACTCGAGGCGCGCGCAGGGCAGCGTGGCCACCACCTCGAAGCCCTCGGCGACATCCAGCTGCACGTTCACGTTCTCCAGCAGCTGGTCGTTCAGCGTGTTCTTGCAGTCGAACTGTGGCGACAGAGAGAAGGTCGTCAGGCGAGGCGGAGACGGAGAGATGAGGGGGAAGAGAGCGACATAGACGGAGGGATGAGGGGGAAGAGAGCGACATAGACGGAGATATGAGGGGAAGAGAGCGACAGAGACGGAGGGATGAGGGGGAAGAGAGCGACATATACGGAGAGATGAGGGGGAAGAGAGCGACAGAGACGGAGAGATGAGGGGGAAGAGAGCGACAGAGACGGAGGGATGAGGGAGAAGAGAGCGACATAGACGGAGAGATGAGGGGGAAGAGAGCGACAGAGACGGAGAGATGAGGGGGAAGAGATCGACATAGACGGCGGGATGAGGGGAAGAGAGCGACACAGACGGAGAGATGAGGGGGAAGAGAGCGACAGAGACGGAGTGATGAGGGGGAAGAGAGCGACAGAGACGGAGGGATGAGGGGGAAGAGAGCGACATAGACGGAGAGATGAGGGGGAAGAGAGCGACAGAAACGGAGAGATGAGGGGGAAGAGATCGACATAGACGGCGGGATGAGGGGAAGAGAGCGACATAGACGGAGGGATGAGGGGGAAGAGAGCGACAGAGAAGGAGGGATGAAGGGGGAGAGAGCGACAGAGACGGAGGATGAAGGGAAAGAGAGCGACAAAGGCGGAGGGATGAGGGGAAGAAGCGACAGAGACGGAGAGATGAGGGGAAGAGAGCGACAGAGACGGAGGGATGAAGGGGAAGAGAGCGACAGAGAGAGAGAGAGGAAGGATGCGGAGGAAACAGGGAAGGAGGAAGCAAGAAGGGGGAAATAGAATGGTTACGACATGGACAGAGGGGGAATACGGGAAACAGGGAGGGGGCAGGGGCAGAGAGAGTCAAATAATCAGACAGATAAGTGGCGAGGTTAAAGACAGATAATCATGGTATGAGGTGGAG
>JAXIVJ010002889.1:0-101868 GCA_036785665.1 Chirona hameri
GTCGTACTAGTTATCACTTAATTTTTAAGCTGTAACATTCTTATTTGTTATGATGGTGTTTTACTGTTGCATATTTTTCTTCTTCAATTTATCATGATCTTTAAGCATGTGTGTTCTGACTTCGGCCAATATTTATTTCCATTTTAGTTTTTTTTTTAAATTGATAACTTGTGCTGAGCCCGGCATGAGACCGTCAAACCTTCAGGCACGCCGGGCCTGCATTTGGGCCCAGCGCCGGCTCAGTGGTCCTGAAATTTGCATCTCTAGTAGACACCGGCTAGAACTGTCTCTGTACAGATATTAATGGTTTCCAGATACACTGGTGACAAATACCAGCTAGACGGGGTTACCAAGAGGCTCGTGCTTTTTACCCCACTGACTGGTAAAGTTGAGTAAACTCGGATTGTGTTTTGAGAACGCTGTATGCACGATTATGCAATATGGTGTGGTCATCATGATAAACCTGCTTGCGAATTAGAGCATTATGAAGCCTGAAATGGAGATTATGATCTCGAAATAGGTGGCATTTCCACACGATTCAACTATCATGTACGTCACTCGAGCTGTAGAATCAAGAATGCAAACAATCCCCTGGGATCGATAGAGGTTAACTGGTGGGCTGAAATCAGATGTCTGCATGTTAGGCGGTTTGGCTGAAGGTTGCAAGCTACCGGATTACCTTTGATGTCGGAGCGCCCTAGAACACCAATAATGACGGCCGAAGGCCGGCAGCCGGAGCTTATTAACGTGTTGAGTGGAGCTGGCTGCGGCGGTCTGACTCTGAAACCAACCGAAGCTGCCACAGCCGGACTGTGTGACACACTGCAGCAGACAGGTGTCACCTGTTGTCATGGTGACGTCATTATGGTCACCTGTCGGCTGCCCCCCCCCCCCCCCGATGACGTTATCATCAGCGGAGACCGCCCGTCTGCGGCCCCGGTGATGGTTGCGAAATGGCCTCCCGTCAACTCTGTCTCGTGCTGGTCGGAGGCGGGGCGATTTTGGTGATTTCTCGGACGAGTTTTCGTGATTTCTCGTGTCGTAACGGAATAGTGCTAATCGGTGAGACACGCTGAAGGGAACGAGGTTGGGTGCGGGCCATGATGATGGTTCAAAGGTTTATCAGACTGATACGGCTAGGGAATTGCTGTGACGGTGTATGATGCTGTTTTTATTCACTTGACCTTTGACCTCGTGGAATCGCAGGTCAAGTGAGTAGAGAGATCTGCTGAAATTTATCGGTTAACCACTGCGCTGTGGGGCCTTTCGCCCTGCAGCCTGCCGGATTACAAAAATGAAGGTTCCCATTTTCCCTTCAAACTGCACTGCCCGGAACCGAAATTCTCTGAATTTTAGGATCTGGCATTGGTTTTCCCCGTTAACTTTTGCTAGCATATGACAAACGCGACCGAAACTGAGTTTGTGGACGGAAGCGCCAGATCACCCGTTTCAGGCGAAATACATGCGCAACATTTGGCTGGTTGTACTGTACGTTAATTTTCTTTGACTAATTTTAACAAAACAGCTTTTTCACTTCATTTTATTTCATTGCAAATCTTAACGAACCAAGCAAAAGCCCCCGAGTCTTGCATACATTGAGCTCTGCTTTAAAATGAGGAATCGGCCCTAACATGTAAATTAAAACAAATATATTATAAAGTTTGACGGTGAGTTACGCTTCGAGACACATCCAGCGTAGTCGCCAAAATGTTCTGATGCTTTCTCAACCCGGAAACCGCGCCACTATACTCGCCCCTTTGATTGCTACATCTAATTTGCAGCCGTGCCCCCCCCCCCCCGCCCCGAATGTAGCGGATTTTTGGTTTCCGTTTTTTTCTTCTTCTGGCCGGTAACCTGATGATTCTCATGACTGGCTATCACAGCCGAATCTGAACATCATGACCATCCTGAGTCCAAACTGACACAAATATAACGGCTGCAGCGCGAAAGCACCTTACGGCGCTCAGACTACTGTGCAGATCTTGCATTATGACGTCATTACTCTGTGACCTGACCTGACCTTGAACTGTTTTTGCTGTCAAAATGTGCGCAATTGATTCCTCTTCCGATATGCCGCAGCTGGTTCGGCTGGTATGCCTCAGCTGGTTGCACTGCGGTTGACGGCGTGGCCGTCATGAATTAATTCCGGCTTATCGGCAAAAGGCCACACAGTGCACAGGTAGCGGCGGTTGCCGCTTGTAATCAATCACTCGTGGATGAACGTGTTGTGTTGCTGTGAGCTAGAGGCTACTTGCAGTTTCGGCAACTTGTGCTGACATCGGCAACTCGACTCAAGACGGAATTGTTTGAACATTGATTGCCCAGTTTGACAGAGATTGTCGGCCGAGTAGTACACATGTATGTTTTGCTGAACATGCGCGTGACTATGTTGATCCCGATGGGTTATTTATTCACCTGTCAGCACTCGACTACGATGAATCGAGCGATTAATTAAATACTATATCGCACTCCGCGCAAGGGAATACTAATTGGATACGTCTCAGGTATCAGAGCTCAAACAAAGCGAAATTCTCAGGTGTGTGATAATCGCATGCCTGAATGCGGCCGACAGACCGACAGACTACCCGCCCGGGGCGGGGGCGGGGGCGGCGGCGGCGGCGGCGGCGGCGGCGGCGACGACGACGACGGCGACCCATGACGGCGGCTGTGTAACGCGTCCGTGACGCATCCGTGACTCGTCCGTGATGCGCGGGGCACGTGCTTGGGGCCGTGACTCCGCCGTCACTGTCGCCGTCAGCCACCGCTGCGTAACGTGCCGCGGGCTGCGGTCGCGCCGCCCCGCCGCCCCGTCGCTCGGGGTCGTCAACCCTTGCTCGCGCGGCCCTGGCCCGCGCCGCGCGCTCCGTTTTGGCGCGCCGCAGGGGGCGCACAAAGGTGCCTGCCGGCAGTCAGCTGACGCCTGATGACGTCATAACGTGACGCCCGGCCCGCCGCCGCGCCGCGCCGGGCGGCCTTCGTCGGAGTTTGTTTGTGGGCGTCTCGAGAGTGACTGCCTGGTTATGGCGGCTGCCGAGGCTCATGGTCTATCTTCAAAGCCCCGGCCCGAGAATTAACTGAATCTAGAGAACGAGGCGACGTCAGAAGGGGATGCTTTATAAATACGAACGTTGGCGGGGTTGGGGAAGGGCTAGGGGGGAGGGTGTCGTTTGGATGTCAAGTGATGCTGACGTCAGCGCTGATCAGGATTGTCAGCTCTATAGCGAGTTATTCTCGTGCGACGGCCAGAACAATATGGAGTCTCTAAATGTGGGCGTTGCTGACAGTGGGCGCTGTGTGTGTGGGGGGGGGGGGGGGGGGGGGGGGGGAAGGGGGAGGGTCGCGATCAGACATGTCAAGATCCAAAACAGATCCGGGATCCAGGATCTGGGATCTTGTTGGATCCTGGATCCTGTAGGATCATTTCTTCGTGGGATCCTGTGGATCCTCGAAAATTATTTTTCGTGAGATCCTGTGGATCTTGGATCCTGGAAAATTAATTTTCGTGGGATGTTGTGGATCCTGGATCTTTGTTTTGTGTCATGGCCTATAGCCCTTCACGGGACATCTGGACTCTGGTCCCGGATCTCTGGTCCGGATCTGCGGTATGGTGGTCACTGGTCAGTGCACGTGTGTGACCATGAGGAACGGGCTGGGAACGCTGCTCGACAGGTGTCGCACCGACCCGGTAACCTGTCACAGGTCACCTGTCACAGGTCACCTGTCACAGGTCACCTGTCACAGGTAACCTGTCACAGGTCACCTGTAACAGGTCACCTGTCACAGGTCACCTGTCACAGGTAACCTGTCACAGGTAACCTGTCACAGGTCACCTGTAACAGGTCACCTGTAACATGTCACCTGTCACAGGTCACCTGTCACAGGTCACCTGTCACAGGTAACCTGTCACAGGTAACCTGTCACAGGTAACCTGTCACAGGTAACCTGTCACAGGTAACCTGTCACGGGTAACCTGTCGGGTAACCTGTCACAGGTAACCTGTCACAGGCAACCTGTCACAGGTAACCTGTCGGGTAACCTGTCACAGGTAACCTGTCACGGGTAACCTGAGTATTTTGTCCGTGTCAGTGTTTGAGGTTGTTTGAGGTTGTCCGTGTTTGAGGTTGAGCGGCCGGTCATCAATGATCAATGGGACACATTTTTGCCGTTGTCTCGGGGCGTGAGTGCACTGTGTGTGCTGTGTGCACCACTTTGGTGCACCGTGCAGGGGTGCTGGTGCTGCACTGTCACGGTTCGTGAGGAGACTGCAGGCTCCACCCCTCCTCGGTGTGCTCGGTACGGTTAATCGTACGCTCGTATTTGTTGTCGTCCGCCTGACTCCCGAGGGGAAGTGATTTGGGGTGAGATTGGGGAAGTGAATCGTGTGCCTGATTGAGCTCTCATCTGTCTTGGTCGGCTATTGTTGCATGCAGTGCACTGCCTCTCGAGATGATGTCGGCTGGGTGACTGTGTCTATCTCTGTGAGCTACCCGTGTAACTGGCCCTGCGTCTCATGGCCGTCGCCAGTCACCTCCAGGGACACTGGGGACATTGTCCCTAGTAATCTCCAGCTATCCCTACAATGGTCCCATGCAGGCAGTTGCGGCGCCCCAATATAAATATATGACCCCAATCATCATCATGGTCCAGGGGCGTAGCTTCTCCAAACAAGTTGGGGGAGGGTACTGAGCTGGAAAAAAATCGCTTATTGGGACTATCCCACCTTAATATTAGATTTGAGTTGAGATAGCCATTTCAATGCTTGGTATTGAAATTAAGTATGGTAGCAGTTAAAACAACCACAATGATCTAATCAAAAAGATATTCGAGTTTGATTTTGACATCTGTAAAAAATAAGCTCATGTGTATTTGAATAGGGCCTCTAAACTGACAGCGTCGTCTCTCTTTACCCAACTGGCAATGATAGTCGACTTGTTTTAAGGTGAACCTTTGAGATATTTGCTACGTTTCAATGGTTTGGTAGTTGGTTTGTTTTGTATTCAAAACGCCAGAATTGTCTCGAAATAATTGTGCCCATACTTTGGCAGCGTAAAGGATTTCTGTGTAGCTCTCCAGAGCTCAATATTACGTCATCAACCCAAATATTACAACTTACCTTTTTATTAAATTGAGCACTGTTTGCGAGAAACAAATGTCATAATCGTGTTCGGCAGCACTTACTTCATCTTGTGGACCACAAGCGGCGTACATTTTACAACTTTGCAGATTGCAGACAACTTTGCAGAGACAAGCGGCGTCAAGGCCAAAATGCAGATTTCTCCCCGAATTTGACCCACTTCTTCGTCATAGTTGGGGGAGGGGGGTGAAGCCCCAGTTGAGGGGAGGGAGGGGACTGAAGCCCCCAACTGAATAGGAACATACACCTCTGTCATGGTCCCATGTTAAAGTGCACATGTACTTTGATTTGTCCCTACTAATTGTGAGATAGTGGCGACACAATTGGTGCGTCTATCTCTGTCTATGTTCCTGCTCCCATGTTCATGAGCCGGCCCTGATGGTGACTCATGAGCCGGCCCTGATGGTGACCGGCAGGTTCTGACCGTCCCTCCCTCCCCGTCTCTGACCAGGTCCTGAACGAAGCCGTCGGGGCGCTCATGTGGCACGGAATCAGCCTTGCCAAGGACGATCTCGAGAAGTTCAAGGCCCTCAAAATAATCGTGCGCGTCGGCAGCGGCGTGGACAACATCGACATCAAGGTAAGATACCGACGACGCGTCGAAGTCGACGCTGAAGTTTGCGTTGTTCGTCGGTTACGGTGGGAGGGGAGGGGGAGGGGGTGGAGTGAAGTGAGTTGCGAGGACGCAATGCCGTGCGGATTTGGTAGTCTTTAGTGACAGAAACGTAAGAACGTCATGCAAAGTGGAGTGGCCATTGAGCTTTGACCTCGTCTTGAGAGAAAACAAACCATAGACTCGGGCGAGGGGCGGATGGAATCTAGAGCAGCAGGTTGTCGGGAAGAAGCAGCAGCGGCGGGATGGCAGCGGCGGTGGTGGGAGGCGGACAAAGGTGCGTGGTCGGGCCGACCACGTGGTCGGACCGGGCCGCTGCGTGACCGCCTCGCGCTGGGGAGGTGCGCTGCTCCGCGGAGGCTGGGGAGGGAGGGAGGGAGGGGAGGGGTGGGTAGGCCGGTCCGGGCGACCGACCGAGCGGATCGATGGAGAAAAACTCTGTGAACAAAGACGGCTCAGCTGACGCTGACCACGCGGCACGCCGACCGACCGGTAGTACGGCTCCGGACGGGGAGGGGAGGGGCGCGGGAGCCTGGGCCGGCCCGCTCCCACCGTCTGGTCCCGCCGCCGCCGCCGCCGCCGCCGCCGCCGCTAAAATTAGGGTCACCGCGTCGTGCAACGCCGACGACTATTTCTGACAGCTCCCCCGCCGCCTGCCGGCCGGGCTGGTGCGATGTGAATCACTCGGCGGCCTCCCCAGCCCCTCCCCTGTCCTTCCCGCGTGTCGACCTCAGCTGGGGCGTGGGCAGGCAGGCAGCGTCTCCGCCATCGCCGCTGCGGCCGAAGGCAGCCATTTCGCCAGCTGACCCTTCCCCTCCGGTGGGGCGCGCTCTCCTCTCTCTTCTCTCCTCCCTCTTCTCTGCCGGCTCTCTCGGCGTGATCGATGCTCTCCCAGACTCGGCGGTTGCAGCTCCGCCGCTGCCCAGCCCGGATTCGGCCGCTCGCTCCGCTGCCGCTCCGCTGCTGCTGCCGCTGCCGCTGCTGTGCCGGCCGCTGACGCCGCGGCCGGACGGCGCGCAAGAACGGCCTACGTGCGCGGTCGGCCAGCCAGGCGGCCGCCGGGTCGGTTGACGGGCCGGCCTTTGTCTGGGACGGCGTATCAGGCGGGCGGCTACTGGCCGCGCCGACGGCGGAGTCCGCCTCCCTCCTACCTGGCCGGTATCCGGGGCGGACGGCGGACGGCGGGCGGACGGCGGACGGCGGACGGCGGACGGCGAAGCGATCGATATCGGAGCGGAGCGGAGGGGTTCGGAGCGGGGACACGGCTGACGCGGTGCTCGGTCAGCGACTGGTGCGACGCCCCGTCCCCGTCGCCGCCCCCGCCCCCGCCCCCGCCGCCGCAGACAGGCTCACCTGTCGACAAGCTGACTGTGACAGTGTGACGGATGTGGGGTGGGGGTGGAAGGATGTGTTGTGCAGGTGGTGACTGTTGAGTAGGAGCGCTAACTTCTGCTTGCATTAGACTATTGGGGCTCACTATTGGTCGGGTAGTTGGGGGGGGGGGGGGGGGGGGTCGGGTCACGCCAACAACATTGACTGTCAGCTTTTGCGCGCTTATGCAACTTTTAGGCTGCCAGACTGATTTGCTGAGCGGGAACGGTTTCTATCAGAAAAAGACATTATTTGGCGTGAGCGTTCCGCTCTCATAGAATCAGAAACGGCTTTAGGTCTCCTCTATTTGGTGTTAGTGTTCGCGTACCGACCAACTTACAACGATCGCCGCCTCTGCTGCCGCCACTGCTGTTTGTGCTGATGGGCTGATGCTGATGCTGATGCTGATGCTGATGCTGATGCTGGTGCTGCGGGTAGAGCTGACGTCACGGGTAGAGCCAACGTCGGCGTCCTCTGACCTGCTGACCCTGCTGACCTGGTGTGTATCGAGCGCATGAGTCAGCGGCGGAGGGGTGGTGTCGCCGCGTCAACGACATCCGACGCGTCCTAAGATAGCATGACGTCATCATGGTGCTGACTGGAAGTCAGATGAAATGATGACGAAAACCTTTTACGCGGATGCAGAGTTATTTAATGCTGTGAGAGATCTGTCTCAGCCGTTTGCATACATGCGTACATGGGTGCAGCCAGACCTCCAGAGAGGGGGGGGGGGGAGAGCAAGCCCCTGGGAGAGGCCCCCACCCCAAAAAAATACCCCTGGATATGAAAAACTCTACGGATTTCGGCCACTTTATTTTGTGAGGCCCCTTTTTTAACCATTTTTCTTCGTCTACTTTGGATTAGCTGGATTGGACCAGGACCCTCGGTAGGCATTGTACTGAGCGCATTACTAATTTGTATTGTTACGTACAGGAGAGAAAACCTATCTTAGTTGACAACAGGTGGGGGTCGGCTTTTGAGTGTGGGGCCTTTGCAGCATTTTTTATGTGGATTTTCATGTTATAGTAGGTAGGTATGTACTTGTTAGTTAGCGCCGCGAAGCGGAGTAAAATTTTTACGGTTTTGCCTGATAAAACCCAGAAATATAGGCGGTGGGGTGGGCCTTGTAGAGGATAATAAGCTAAAAATGCTATTCATTCAATTCAGCATTACGACGAAACGATGACGTCAACGATGACTATGGCTTCGTTATGACGATGACTACCGATGTGACGCCGCGAAGCGGCGTGGAAATGTTAATTTTAGGTCCTGGAAAACGAAATGTTAATATTGAAACCAGACCGTGAGGTGAGATGGCTTGGGGTGATGGTTCTGGCCTGTTTCCACTATTAGCTCTTCGGTCTAGCAAATTGTGCACCGCTGGAGAGCTTCCGGGTGCCGATCTCCTTGTCTTTGCGTTCTCGTCGCCTTTTTCGGAACTCGGCAAACTAGCTAAACATGTAGCTGGCTTGAAACTCAAAAGTGAATATTTTCTGAAGGGAATGGGCCCTGGGGCCAGCAATTACCGCCAAGGAGAGCCTCTGCCAGACACTTAATGCAATCTTTTCCCCCATTTTTTCAAATTTGTATAAGCAATTGCGAAACTTGTCATGCCGCGAAAGCGCCGGGAGGGGGGGGGGGTTGAGGTTTGAGGGCCCCTCTGACTTTTTGAAAACCATTTAGCTAATGCAAATGGTATCTGGGCCAATCTCGGCGGGGCCCCCTGTGACCCGTAAGGGGGGGGGGGGGAAATTACCCCTCCCCTGGCTGCGCCCCTGCATGCGTAGGAAGAATAGCAGTTTTTTCTTCTCAAGCTTCTGAGGATCGTAAGTCAAAGTTTGGCGACTTAGGCGAAGTGTTTACAGAACATGAATGCAAAAGTTTTCGTTGTCATTAGGGAAGTTCAGTCATTTTTCCTTCAGCACGAGACAGCCGTTTCGTCGTCTCCAAAAGTCACCCGCCGCTCCGGGAGAAAGTTTGGATATGCCCCGCCCGGTCTGTCCCCGCCCGGTCTGTCCCCGCCCGCAGCTGGGCGGGGGCGGGGCTCAGGTGTCGCCACTCGGAAATCCGAGTCTCCGCCAACAACTCGACCCAACTTGCCAACTCGAGGCCAACTTCTCGGCGCGACTAGCTAACTTCGGCGCTACCGCCGGACAAGTTTGCTGATCGTGCCCCTCCCCTCCGCCGCCACCCTCCCCGCCCCTCCTCCGCCCCTCCTCCGCCCCTCCTCCGCCCCGCCAGCCTGCATCAGTTTCCGAAATGCGTCACTGCCCGCACCACCCGAACACCCGAACACTCGAACAGCAGCCAAGTTGGCCAATCGTCGCGAGGGGAGCTTACGAAACAGCCGGAGACCGGACGGGGCACGGGCTGGGGCATTGGGGACGGACTGGGGGGGGGGGGGGGGGCGGCGGGTTGGCCGTTGGGGGCGGAAACGGGCTGGCCGGGCTGGCCGGTTCGGTCGGTCGGTCGGTTCGGTCGGTCGGTCGGTCGGTCGGTCGGTCGGTCGGTCGGTCGGTCGGTCGGTCGGTCGGTCGGTCGGTCGGTCGGTCGGTCGGTCGGTCGGTCGGTCGGTCGGTCGGTCGGTCGGTCGGTCGGTCGGTCGGTCGGTCGGTCGGTCGGTCGGTCGGTCGGTCGGTCGGTCGGTCGGTCGGTCGGTCGGTCGGTCGGTCGGTCGGTCGGTCGGTCGGTCGGTCGGTCGGTCGGTCGGTCGGTCGGTCGGTCGGTCGGTCGGTCGGTCGGTCGGTCGGTCGGTCGGTCGGTCGGTCGGTCGGTCGGTCGGTCGGTCGGTCGGTCGGTCGGTCGGTCGGTCGGTCGGTCGGTCGGTCGGTCGGTCGGTCGGTCGGTCGGTGAAAGGGTCACGGGTGTGGGGTGTGGAGGGGGAGGGGGTTTGGCCGTCGGCTAGCTGGCAGGCGTGACCTTGGTTTGTCGGCCTCGGCGGCTGAAGTGTGACCGGCCACAAGTCGACCCCCCCCCCCCCTCCCAGTCCCCCTCGGGGGGGGGGGGGCTGGAGGATGCCGACACACCGGGCCGAAAGTGGGAGGGGCAGGGTTGTGATACGAAGTCAGACGCTGTGGACTAGTGTGTCCTCATGATGGGAACGTTTGCAGATACGGTGTAGTGAGATGTGTTGATGTCCTTGCAACGTGCAACATTGTTAATAAAGATAATGCAGATACGAGGCAGTGTCACATCGCTGAAACAACAGTAACTAAGAGCGGAGTACCGGTGCTTGTACCAGTGTTACTTACGCGGCTACTTACGCGGTTACTTACGCGATTAGCGGTTCAACATTATTGTCATATTGGGCTAAAAATGCCGGCTTGCATTAACGGTCGTCAACTTACTAAGACAAATTTACATTTGACCCGGACCGAACCGGCCCGACACGGCAGAACAGACACCTTTCGGAAGCTAATAACTTTGCAACCACTGCTTCGATTGAGATCGGGTTTTCACCATTGGATAGGACCATCAAATCAATTTTGTTTTCGGTATGGTGCGTTCTGATAGGGGGTAGAACCACAGCGCGTGGCACACGCAAACGTCGAAAGGAACACAAATCATTATTGATCAAAAATGGCATTGTTAATATAAGCATTCATTTATACGCTGAAGTATGCAGCGCTCAGGACGTACTCCCTTTTGGCGGATTCGAGAAAGGAGATCATGCACAATTGAATAAAAAATGCATCGGCCTGAAATGCAGGTGCATCCACGCTTACAATGACGATTGATGGTGTTTTTAACCGAATTGGGGTCAAAACCTGCACGTGCACGGAGTGCCCCCTCGACATACCCACCACTCTGCCATTGCAGCCGAACCACTCATTCAAGAACGCTGCAATTTTGTAGGCTGATGCATCAGTTTAATGCATCAGCCAGTGGTTCGACGTATGTTTCGCTTATAGTTAGGTTTTTGTTTTTCGATGTCGCCGCTTTTTTGCATGTTGACCCTGTGGAAGGTACAGCGTGTATGTACCAAAATATTGGTCTTTTGACTTTGTAATTAAAACAGAACAACACAGTTTTTCCGATAAAAACGAACAATAAATTTAATAAAACTTAATTTGTAGGTTCATGCATGGGGGCCTGGCAATTTTCATGGAGGACTAAAATAATTAAAATGACTGTTACTACCACGTGTGCTCCCGTACCGTTTCATATTTCAAACCTGTTTTAGCTTTACCAGAGCGCGCCCGCTCGGTCATCGCCCAAAAAGGCCTTTTACTGGTTTTATCATATTTGTTCTGTGTTTGCATTTACCTGACGGCGTGGAGGCGAGGTGAGGCGTGGAGTATTATCTCAATCTCAGGACAGTGTCCTAGCATTGCAACCTTTGGGTGGAAAACGACACCCTATGGATACTATTTTTCCACTCTTTTTTCTCCTGCGTTATTTTTGTGAATTTTCCACTCCTTACTCCTTATTTCCAAATGTATTGGATAATTGGAATCGATACTTATTTATGAATGCAATGGTAGGACAGCCTGTGCCGCCTGTGGAGAGAGACTGGTAAGAATTGGCATAGGCAATAAATAATTCTGGTAAGCGGGTAATTGGGTATTGATAGTCGAGTACGTATGTTTTTTAGTTGAATTTTCCACTCTATGCTTATTAGGAACCTCGGTACCATTCGTAACCAATTCTCAGCCCCTAGGCGACGTGTCGAAAATGACTTGAAAACAGAGAGACCGGGTTCATCTAGGCCACGCCTTTGTCAATAGTCGCCATCGGCAGTGGCTCAATACTAGGATTATCCATCGCGACTGAGACTTAGTACGCCGGCGAAGACGGAGGTTACATTTATTGCCCGCCAGGTGTCGGCATTGTTGGCTCGTGGGATCTCTACGGTACCCGCTGCCGGGAAACAAGACTGAGTGACGGGTACCCGCTGCCGAGAAACAAGCCTGAGTGACGAAACGTGATTTTATATAGCTCTGGTGCGCTGAAGCGTGAAGTGGTACTGATAGACGTCGAGAAATCCGAGTGGAGAGTTTCCACAGAATTATCTCGTCCGAGTTTCTACCCCCGCGTTTTTTTTTGTTAAGCTCATTCAAACTGGCGGCGGTGAAATATTCCTGGCGGCGAAAATAGAACGTCTCGTCAAAAAGTAAAACGCCGTCGAGCTTTTATGAGCCCGTAGTAGTGCTAAGGCCAATGCTAGCTCAAACATCGACTGCTTCGCGACCGGGAGGGTTGTTGGGTTATCGATCGCGAGCTTTTATAGCACGTCGTCGCATGTGTCGTGGGCGACAACTGAGTTCGGTCTCCCGCTGGGAAGGGGTGGGGAATGGGATGGGGCCGGGGTGGGATGGGGGGTGGGGAGGGGAGGGGAGGGGAGGGAGGGCAGTTTCGTCGGGTGTGCCAGGCCACTGGCCGGTTTCCCCTCCCTCTCGGCTTGGACTGCTCCCAGTTGGTGGCGCGCTCACCGACTCGGTTTTCGCCGCGTCACCAGATAGATTGCACCCGACGTAGGCCCTTCTTGCCACGGAGCGGCGCAGCCGCGCCGGCCCCGACATAGGCCCTGCTTGCGCGCGCCCATCGATTGGCGGGCGCCGGAGCAGACGCCGGGCGCGATGTACTGATTTCGTCACCGCCGCCAGGATGGGGCGCGCTCGCGGGGCTGGGGGGGAGGGGAGGGGGAGGCGCGGCGCGGCGGTTCCATTGTCTACCAAGGCGCAGTGATTTGGCCGATGGCATGTCATGGACGAAGATGGCGGCGCGATACTGCTCGGCGCCGGACGACGCTTTAGGCCGTGAAGGAAAGCAGGTTTTGGTGACGTGTTAGTGTTAGTAAGGGTTGGACTCACTGGTTGCTGAATGCAGTCTGTGAGATGTCACAAAGATATTACAAAGCGAAGCCGGCATTATGTGGTCAAAACGGCGCATTTCACGTTCACGGTCAACATATGCAGCCCTGCGTTACTCAGAGCCAGACTGGTTATTGATTCGACTCGGATTGAATCGATTGGAATCGTTCTATCAAAATCCCTTGAATCAAAGAAGAATCGATTTACCACCGGATTTTTGTATTCATGAATCATGATTGAATCGGAACCCACATATAAACAAGGTTGATTGAATCAAAAAGACTGCAATGCTATTTCAATGGTGAGTCAAACGTGATTTGATTAAAAAAAAATTGTTTCTTTGAATTGGAAAGAATCATTTCTCAAAATGGTTTTCCATGAATCAAACGGTGACTGAATCATTCATATTTCAAAATGAATCGTGATTGAATCCTTCCAAAAAAAGGTGAATCAATAACCAGTCTGCAGTCAGGATCGTGCATTAATTAGATCTAACTTCCTGGCGGTTCATCGGGAGACAATTGACATTGCTAGGACAATCGACATGACGAAGACTCGTGTACTCGCCCGCCCCATTCCCTCCGCCCGCATAGGTACTGGGTCGATATCTGCCTCCCCCCCGATCCCTCCCGCTGCCGTCCCGTTTCGCCCGTCGGTGACTGTGATGCCCGATTACGGCCGGGAGCGTGCGAACGCCGCCGTCACCGGGCGCCGGGCGTTCTCACGAGCTCTCACAGGCTCTCACGGGCGGCGCGCCCCCGTCAGCGGGCCCGGGAACCGGCCGCGCTGCGCTCCCAGGCGGCGGCGGCGGCGGCGGCGGCGGCGGCGGCGCAGGTGGCACAACGCACACGAACGCCCAGTAACTGTTTAAAGGCCGCCTGGGGGTTGGGGAGGGGGCGCAGCACCTGATGACGGCTGGCTGTTTGAGGAGAGGGATGACGTTTTAACTAGCGAGGTGTCTGGTGGTGATGTTGGTGGTGGTGATTGTGATGGTCATGCGGCTGGTTTTCCCCGGAAGTGTGCATGCAGGGCAATGGCATATAAATGCGCTTCTCGGTCGGTAGATGCGGGCTGAACGCTGCAGCCGGGAGCGGGGACTCCCCGATTGTGAGAGGCATCATGACTCACGAGAACGCTGTGCACCCTCCCCTGCCCCGGCCTGGAGTCCCGAATCGATTCAGATCATAGTTCGTCGAACCGACCGGTCACCGGATTTGCCGTTGTATTTCCCCTGCGGGAAGTCCGTCCTGTACGGCCGGGTGGTCGGGGCGATGTCCCGAGAAGTAGTGAAGTGTCCGCGCGACTCCATGGGCTAGTCTGTCATAGCTCGGTCGGGAAGTGGGAACTGTTCTGACATGGCGGCTGGTGGGCGGGGGCGGGGGCTAGGTGGGGAGGAAGGGAAGGGGAATAGGACAGGGGCAAGGGGAGCGGGACGGGGAGGGGCGGTCATGTCGGCCTTGAAACGTGTTAGCTTTCTGACCACTGCAGGGGCTGCAGCGGTGTCTGTCCTGTTAAGGTATGGCAACACAGCGGAGGCCGCGTCTCGCAGGCGGGAAGGAAGGCAAACGGCAGGGAAAGTTCGCCTCCGCCCGGGGTTATGACGTTGAGTACATGTGGCCGGATGGCGGGGAGATAGCGGCGTTATATTCCCACGTGGTGGTGCTCGAGTGGTTTGTTCAGATGCATCAGTCGGGAGTCTGATGCTGAGGATGTTTCTGAAATGTCTTGCTGATAAATATCGTACCGAAATATCGTACCGAAATATCGTACCGAAATATCGTACCGAAATATCGTACCGAAATATCGTACCGAAATATCGTACCGAAATATCGTACCGAAATATCGTACCGAAATATCGTACCGAAATATCGTCGTTTGTGGTGTGAGGAGCGGTGAACTTCTAGTGAACGACGGCAGTGTGTTGTTTCGACCCTGGTCCCGTGACTGTATTATTACGTCTGAATTCAGATATCCTGTTTACCCCCCCCCCCCCCCCACCCCCACCACCACCACCACCACCACCACCACCACCACCACCACCACCACCACCACCACCACCACCTCTCGGTGAGTAAAGAGCCCAGCTGACCTGTCTGTCTGACCAATGCCTGTCGCCTCTTGTTTCAGGCGGCCGCCGAGCTTGGCATATCCGTGTGTAACGTACCCGGCTACTCTGTCGAGGAGGTGGCCGACTCCACGATGTGCATGATTCTCAACCTGTACCGACGCACTTACTGGCTGGCGCGCATGGTCTCAGAGGATAAGAAGTTCACCGGACCCGATGCCGTGAGTAGCGTTGCGCAGTGGTGTGACCTGATGGTGACCTTTGACCTGATGTGACCTGATGTGACCTGATGTGACCTGGTGTGACCTGAGATGACCTAGTATGATCTGATGTGACCTATAGTGACGTGATTGATCTGAAGTGACTTGATGTAAACTGATGTGGCCTGGTGTTACCTGTTGACCTGGGATGACCTGTTGTGACTTAAAGGGAATGTTTCACCTTTCTGAAAATTGTCAAATATACTCCGGTTGTAGTCGAAAATATGAAGTAAGTGCTGCTGAAAACGATGGTGATATTTTTCTCTCTAAAAGTTACTTAACTTTATACAAAATAAGTTGTTAAATTTGGGATGTCATTATTGAGCTATAGAGAGCTATAGATAAAAATGTACGCTGCCAAACATATGGCACAATCGTTTCAGATAATTCTGGCGACTTGAATACAAACCAGTCTTTTGTTATCACTGTCTTCTCCCGCGCAGAAAACAATGACGAGTGCGAGGCATTGCGATAGCTCAATATTGATTACAACAAAAAATCGGACCGCAACCTATCGCGTTGTTTACGTCATACTCGCAGCGGCAGCGGGTAATCCAGCCAAGGTTCGAGACATAAAGGCTGTGGGAATCCCAGGACCAACAATCTTAAAGTGGCTCTCAGCCAATCAGCGGCGGTACTACCTTAGACCCCATTTTGCAAATTCGAAATTAAATTGCTTAAAAACGGATACGTTTTGGAAAAAAATGGTTTTAGACATTAGACATTTCAATAACGGCCAAAGATAATGGCTATCTCGGATCAAAACCAATACAAAGGTGAAACACTCCCTTTAATGTGATCTCGTGTGGCCTGGTGTGTTCTCGTGGCCGTTGTGGTGCCCGTAAGCGCCCCCTATCATCACCATCTTATGTGACGTGATGTGACCTGGTGTGACCTGATGTGACCTGGTGTGACCTGGTGTGACCTGGTGTGACGTGAGGTGACGTGAGGTGACGTGAGGTGACGTGATGTGACGTGACGTGATGTGACGTGATGTGACGTAATGTGACGTGATGTGACGTGATGTGACGTGATGTGACGTGATGTGACGTGATGTGACGTGAAATGGTCTGTGACTTGATGTGACTTGATGTGACTTGATGTGACTTGCTATGACTTGATGTGACTTGATGTGACTTGATGTGACTTGATGTGACTTGATGTGACTTGATGTGACTTGATGTGACTTGATGTGACTTGATGTGACTTGGTATGACGTGATGTAATGACCTGGTGACATGGTGTAACAGAACACGGTTTGAAGTGGGAGGGTCGGGATGGCCTTATTGGGTGGAATATTGACGTCACTGACAGCCAACTAACATTGCCTTTGACCCAGCTCTCAGATGTCTGGCATTTCATTGGCGGTCACGGCCCGACTCCTCCGTTGGTCCGACAAAGCTTTTACTTTGTGAACTTTCTGATGATCTTTGTTTGAAGCTGCGGTTGATCTTTCTTCATAAAGTTAGTATTGAGCTGACAGGCATTACTTGACCTTATATCCTGGCTTCGACGGAGTATCGGATTTCTGGGTTTCATAAGCTCTCGTAAGTTCGCCGTAGGCTTCACCGTCACTCGCCACCAGGGCCCTAGGATTGCTTTAGACCTCGGGTGTGTGGGGGACAATGCTGGCTAAAAATAATCAAAGATTGGAAAGTTCAATAACAAAAAAACATATATTCGGCTTTGGCAATACCCAACGGGCAATTACCCGCTCACCAGAATTAGTTATTACCTATGCCAATTCTTACTTGCTTTTCCCTCCACAGGCTGTTCCTATCATTACAGCCATACATCAGTACCAGGGTTCCAATTATCCAGTTCATTAAAAAATAAGGAGTGGAACATTCACAGTAAAACTGGGGAAAAATAGCATCCATAGTGTGTCGCTTTCCACCCAAAATTTCCCAATGCTAGGACACTGCTCGCCACCTACTACTGCCCTCCCCCCGCCTCCTCCTCCCCGCCACTCACATCGCCCCTCCTCACTTCTCCCACCGACACCTGTTCCGCGCGGTGCCGCCATATTGGTCCACTTCTCCCTCCCCTCCCCCTCCCCTCCCCTCCCCTCCCCTCCCCTCCCCTCCCCTCCCCTCCCCTCCCCTCCCCTCCCCTCCCCTCCCGTCTGGCTGGCCGGGAGCTGCTGTGTCAGCCAGCCGATCAATAGGTGGACCCGGCCGTCTGGTCCGTTAGGTCCGACACACCGCCCGACACACCACCCGACACACCACCCGACACACCACCCGACACACCGGGTCCGACACACCGTCCGACACACCACCCGACACACCGGGTCCGACACACCGGGTCCGACACACCGGGTCCGACACACCGCCCGACACACAACCCGACACACCACTCGACACACCACCCGACACACCGGGTCCGACACACTGGGTCCGACACACCGGGTCCGACGCACCGGGTCCGACACACCGGGTCCGACACCGCCCGACACACCGCCCGACACACCGCCCGACACACCACCCGACACACCGCCCGACACACCACCCGACACACCGCCCGACACACCGCCCGACACACCGCCCGACACACCGCCCGACACACCGCCCGACACACCGCCCGACACACCGCCCGATACACCGGGTCCGACACACCGGGTCCGACACACCGGGTCCGACACACCGGGTCCGACACACCGGGTCCGACACACCGGGTCCGACACACCACCCGACACACCACCCGACACACCACCCGACATACCACCCGACACACCGTCCGACACACCGTCCGACACACCGTCCGACACACCGTCCGACACACCGTCCGACACACCGTCCGACACACCGTCCGACACACCGTCCGACACACCGGGTCCGACACACCGGGTCAGACACACCGGGTCAGACACACCGCCCGACACACCGTCCGACATACCGTCCGACACACCGTCCGACACACCGTCCGACACACCGTCCGACACACCGTCCGACACACCGGGTCCGACACCGCCCGACACACCGCCCGACACACCGCCCGACACACCGCCCGTCACACCGGGTCCGACACAGCACCCGACACACCGGGTCCGACACAGCGGGTCCAACACAGCGGGTCCGACACAGCGGGTCCGACACAGCGGGTCCGACACAGCGGGTCCGACACAGCGGGTCCGACACAGCGGGTCCGACACAGCGGGTCCGACACAGCGGGTCCGACACAGCGGGTCCGACACAGCGGGTCCGACACAGCGGGTCCGACACAGCGGGTCCGACACAGCGGGTCCGACACAGCGCCCGACACACCGCCCGACACACCGCCCGACACACCTCCCGACACACCGCCCGACACACCATCCGACACACCATCCGACACACCGCCCGACACACCGCCCGACACACCGCCCGACACACCACCCGACACACCACCCGACACACCGCCCGACACACCGCCCGACACACCGCCCGACACACCGCCCGACACAGGACAGACTACAGACTGTCATACCGACTGCCATCCTGTCGGACAGAACACTTAGAACAGACTGATCATACCCACCGCTAGCCTGCCTGACACACACAACATACAACTGATTCATACCTACCTCTATCCTATCGACACCGTATACACATCATTGGAAAATTAACACTTATTGATTGTGCTTGATCAATCCTCAAGTGCGCAGTTTTGCGGGCTTTTATCTCCATTGAAGTATATTTGGTAACGTCTTGCTAGTTCCTAATCCTCCACAGTCGACACCGGCACCGACTCTTTCCGCACTGACTCCCCGACTCTTCCCGCACTGACTCCCCGACTCTTTCCGCACTGACTCCCCGACTCTTTCCGCACTGACTCCCCGACTCTTTCCGCACTGACTCCCCGACTCTTTCCGCACTGACTCCCCGACTCTTTCCGCACTGACTCCCCGACTCTTTCCGCACTGACTCCCCGACTCTTTCCGCACTGACTCCCAGACTCTTTCCGCACTGACTCCCCGACTCTTTCCGCACTGACTCCCCGACTATTTCCGCACTGACTCCCCGACTCTTTCCGCACTGACTCCCCGACTCTTTCCGCACTGACTCCCCGACTCTTTCCGCACTGACTCCCAGACTCTTTCCGCGCTGACTCCCCGACTCTTTCCGCACTGACTCCCAGACTCTTTCCGCACTGACTCCCCGACTCTTTCCGCACTGACTCCCCGACTCTTTCTGCTCCGTGCCAGTACCGCGGCAAAACCTATCCCTAGTGGGTAGAGAGCGGCAGGGCGGCCGGAGATTACGGGCAATGCCCACAGCTTCATGAACGGGGACGTCGTGATGCAGCCAAACAGACGATCACGGAGAAGTGATTTGGAGGGAGGGAGGGAGGCGTAAATGACAACTCTTGTTTCCTGAAAAACTCTAGGAAGAAGTGCCGATATAGACACCGGTTGATAGTTAAACGTAATGGTTTCAGGACCAACTACGATTGCATCCCGATTGCATCACGATTGTATCCTTTGTAGTCGGTGTGCCTGCAACCTCGAGCATCTTCACCCGTCGATTTCTTCCTTCAAAACTTTTTATCAAGATACTAACTTTGGCTGTAAAGAAAGCACACAAATAGTGCCTTCAGCGTGGTCTGGTTACCGTACCCGTTTCCCTTTGTTATCTCTGAAATAACCGGAGAATGACGCCGTAAACTGTCCGTGTGATGGGCGGGGGGCGTAGCCGCTTGGCCATATGGTTTACGGTCTCTCCTAGAGCGGAACGTGGGCGAAAACGACTCGGCACATCCGGATCGAACGGCGTCCGTGGAGGGGGGGGGGGGGGTGTAGGGGCAGGGGCAGGGGCAGGGGCAGGGGCAGGGGCAGGGGTAGGGGTAGGGGTAGGGGTAGGGGTAGGGGTAGGGGCAGGGTTAGGGGTAGGGGAGAAGCTAGGGGATGGGAGTGGGAGGAGCGGCTGAGAGTGGCTGCCAGGCTGGCTGTGGGGATTGATGTGGCTGTGGGGATTGATGCTGGTGTGATATGGAAACCCACATCGGTTGCCGTGTTTTCGTTCGACTTGGAGAGCGAGCGCGAGAGGTAGTTATGTGCTTCTATAAGAATGTACAAGGTATGTTGCTTGATTTCTTGCGTGACCCAGCCACTCACATGTTGATACGTCTGAGCCGCCGGCTACCATGATCGTTGGCGTGGCGTGGGAACGGGTGGTGTGACGGGTGTGGTTTAGGGGGAGGGGCGTAACGGCTCTTGTAACACCGTGACAGGGGCAGGGGGGGGGGGGGCGCCGACACGGACGCTCGCGTGGTAGGACCAACTTTACTGTTTGTAGTCGGCCGCGTGCGGAAACTTGCCATTAAAACTCTGCCCACTTTGATTACCGAACTTGGCTCAACTATTATTTTCGATAACTTCCGAGCAAACTGCCAGCACAGTTCTCGAAGTTTTAAGGCCAGCTAACTTGTGTAATTTCAACTTGTCTGCTTTCGGCGAAAGTTTGGCCGGGATCGAATGGGAATAACTCGGTGATGTTAAACTTCGTCGCAACTTGGGACTAGCGACCTGCCCCCAGACATTTCAGTCGCCGAGCCCGACGCCATTGTCGGAGAGCACTTTTGCCGGAGCTGGGAGTAGCAATATCAAATTACCTCGGCCCCAACTCTGCTGTGGTGGAGCACACATGTCGACCCTTGTAGTGACGAAACTTAATGCCCCAGCCGAAAAGAGGCAATGTTGAAAGCTGTGGGGATCCGTTGTTTAAAACTGACTACCCACGAGTGCGCTGTATACTCTTCAGATTTGTTCTGTGTTGGGGATATTGAAGCAAGTGCCGTATTGTTTACATTGCTTGTATATGGGTGGACGATTCGAAGTGTTCATAATCATGTTTGCTAAATCACATTGCAAACACCATAGATAAGTCAATGATGCTTGCCTGCTGTGAACGTTTTTGTTGGTTTTGAGCGCGCATGCATTTGTTTTATTTTGAGTGTGTATACATTTGTGTTTGTTTTATGTGTGTGTTCGTCGTGCTCTTTCTGTACCTGATTACTCCGAGTTGACCAGTAAAATCCATGCTTGTGACTCCCCTGACCCCTCCCCTGAATAAATCCCTTACCCCAGCCCTACCCCACCCTCCCCTTCCGTTGACCCTGAACCCCTTGCCATCCCCTAACCCCTCTGACCCTCCCCTGACCCCTTAACCCCCTGACCCCTGACCCCGTCTAGTCTACCCCCTCCCCTGACCCCGTCTAGTCTACTCCCTCCCCCTGGCCCGCCCCTGACCCCCTGACCCCGACCCTGTCTGACTTGCAGACTGACCTCCGGCAGATCCGAGACGCTGCCAACGGATCGGCTCGGATCCGAGGCGACACACTCGGCATCGTCGGCCTCGGAAAGATCGGGCAGGCGGTAGCGCTGCGAGCCAAGGCGTTCGGCTTCGCCGTCACCTTCTACGACCCCTACATCCACGACGGAATCGACCGCGCTCTGGGCATCACACGCGTCTTTACGCTTCAGGTACGTAGGGCGAGAGTAGCGGGGGTGTCCATCCGGGGTTCACATATGTACTCGAGTTACGGTGAAGTCGGTTGATGTATTGTTGGCTGAGATATATCGGGGCAGGGGAGGTTTGACAGCAGGCTACTTCCGGTCGTAGGCTTCAATTTCTAGTCGATTCAATATCAATCCAATTCAATGCCAGCGGCTGTTTTATGCCTTTTTTCACACTGATACCAGAGACCATTATTTTGGTATTCATGCTGAATACAACTATTGTTGATGGATAGCTCAGGATTCTTTTGCTACGACCTTGTCAAAAGTTAATATTCTCGGTCAAATCAGTGATTTTATGGCCCCCTAAAATATGGCCCCTGCTCGAGTTCGGCCGGGCTTGGTGTGTTTATTTAGAGTAGTGTCGGGCCGCTGGATTCTGCTGTTTTGCCGAGGTGCTGGGGTCGCCGGGGCTATCCCGGTTTGTTGAGTCCGCCGACGTCGCTGTGAGCTGTCAGAGCTTCAGAGCTTGAGGACACAGAGGCCCCTGGGCGGGGGCTGGTCCGGGGGCGGGGGCGGGGGAAGGTCACCGCTGGAGATGAGTTTCCGTTGTTTGAGTGGCGCGAGCGCCGGCTGAAACTTCGCGGCAGACTTGCTGACAATGTTCTGCAGCCGTCGACAATTCTACCTGAGACGCTGATCTGCCACTTGTTTGGCGCGCGACGGGTCGCGGAGGGACTGCGGCGCGGTCACCGGTGGAGCGCCGGCCGCGCGCCACCGACCGGTATTGATCGCAGCAAAGGTCGTCGGGGGCGGGGTCGCCGGGTCAGCTGGCCTCCCGAGACCACCGGGGCGGGGTGGCATCGTCCGCCAGCAGTGGGTTTCCGTCTCTGTCGGTATAACGAGCGGTGGTCGTCCCAGGGCAGGGCGGCGGCAGCGGCGGCAGTGGAGACACTTCCGCCCCGGCCCCAGTGCCGCCCCGCGCGGCCGGACCGACTGCTGAGATGGCATCCTGGGGTGACGGGGGGGGGGGGGGGGGGTCGCCAGGACTTCGGACTGTGATTGGTGAGAGGGGGCTATGAGAGACCCAGCATCGCCAGGCCGTCCTTTTTGACTGGCGACACCAGTCACTAGCGCGGCGCGGCTGGCCGACCGTGTCGGCCGCGGCGCCCGAGTGGCGCTTTTGACTGGTCGGCCCAGTTACGAGGTCGAGACTGGCGACCGACCAACCGACCGGCCGGTCGGCGTGGGAGTGCAGTCGGCCGCGTGCGGAAACGTGCGTAGAGGAGGGAGTGCAGTATGGGAGAGGGCGTGGCCGGTCAGCGTGAGAGGGGAGTGTGCTTTGAGAGAGGAGGGGCGCGACCGGCCGGTCGGTTGGTCGGTCGGTGTGAGGATGGCGGTGGACGCTGACCGATTCCCCGCCCCTCCACCCCCGCCCCCTCCCCCGCTGCCGGCTCTCCTGGGAAGGGGGGGGGGGAGTCACGGTGGCCGATCAATGTTGGCTGCCGGGCGGGGCTGCGAGGGGGGGGGGGCTGTCATTGTGTCTTCGAGCGCTGGGCTGGTGCGCGGCTCCTCGGTCTGGTTTGGTCCTGATGCTGTCTGGTTCGTTGGGTTAGCTCTGGTATGGATGGTTTGGGAGAATCATGGTGTTTATTTGGCCTGTGTTTTGTGTGACATGAGGGCGTGTGCAGATTTAGTTCGGTATAATCTGGTCATTTCAGCTGTCCAATCTCATTACTTATCATTGGAGTAATGCCATCGATGGTGTAGACGCAAAACACTTCTGCGTTGCGTCTACTTAAAGGAAATAGTTCACCTTCAACATTAGTCTTAAACTGATAAAGCAGTTTTGTAGCCCGTGTTGGGAAACCCCTATCTGCAAGTTTTCTTGACTGAAAAGACGCCAGCCGAATGTATTGGATTTTTTGGCGAAGGAATGCGGTACTGGCGAAAGAATGTGGTGCTGAATCTAGCCCGGGCAGAGGCTATACCATCAGCGAATCAGCTTGCAGCTGGTGCTAGCAAGCGAATCGCCGGCCGCCGGTTGGCACATCTCCAATGCGAGTCTATCCTTACGCGACTACTTTCGAATCTGATTGGCTGAACCATTTTTTTTTATTCGCGTGACGTCAAGACTCTGACTCAGAGAGTATGCATATAGTTTTGATAACCAATGCTAATTTACGGTCCTCTGTCCTGAATCGGCGCGATATAAGGCCATTTTTGACAATATAAAAATAAATTGTATTAACAAATATAATCAAATCGTATTTGGGGAACATTTGCCAAGGTGAACTTCCTTTAAAGGAAATAGTTCACCTTCAACATTAGTTTTAAACTGAGATAGCAGTTTTGTAGCCCGTGTTGGGAAACCCCTATCTGCAAGTTTGCTTGACTGAAAAGACTCTCCAGCCGAATATATTTGAGTTTTTGGCGAAGGAATGCGGTGCTGGCGAAAGAATGTTGTACTGGTTCTAGCCCGGGCAGAGGCTATACCATCAGCCAATCAGCTTGCAGCTGGTGCTAGCAAGCGATCGCCGGCCGCCGGTTGGCACATCTCCAATGCGAGTCTATCTTTACGCGACTACTTTCGAATCTGATTGGCTGAACTATTGTTTACATTCGCGTGACGTCAGGAGTCTGGCTCAGAGAGTATGCATATAGTTTTGATAAAATACAAATTTACGGCCTTCTGTCCTGAATCGGCGCGATATAAGGCCATTTTTGACAATATAAAAATAAATTGTATTAAAAATATAATCAAATCGTGTTGGGTAAAAAATTTCCAAGGTGAACTATTTCCTTTAAGTGTTTTTTTAAGTGCCGTCGGATATACAGCGGAGTGATACATATCTACTTTTTCATATGGCTTCAGCTATCGGCGAAGATTGTGCTCTATCCTTTTTGCTGGTATATTAACAAATATCAACAAGCTGATCGACTAGAAAATTGTATTGACTGACATTCTACTTGGCGATGTATATCTGAACTTTTGAAGCTGTGGCAGTGTGTTCTCTGGGCGCTGTATTGTGTACGCGTTACGTGTTCGGCCTACATTGACTCCGCGCGTCTTTCATTTGCAGGAGTTGCTGTACCAATCGGACTGCGTCACGCTGCATTGCACGCTGAACGAACACAACCACAGACTCATCAACGACTACACCATCAAACAGATGCGGCCAGGTGAGAGTCCAGACCGGTACCGGGGATCGTACCGAGTATCGAGAGTATCGAGAGTATCGAGAGTATCGAGAGTATCGAGAGTATCGAGAGTATCGAGAGTATCGAGAGTATCGAGAGTATCGAGAGTATCGAGAGTATCGAGAGTATCGAGAGTATCGAGAGTATCGAGAGTATCGAGAGTATCGAGAGTATCGAGAGTATCGAGAGTATCGAGAGTATCGAGAGTATCGAGAGTATCGAGAGTATCGAGAGTATCGAGAGTATCGAGAGTATCGAGAGTATCGAGAGTATCGAGAGTATCGAGAGTATCGAGAGTATCGAGAGTATCGAGAGTATCGAGAGTATCGAGAGTATCGAGAGTATCGAGAGTATCGAGAGTATCGAGAGTATCGAGAGTATCGAGAGTATCGAGAGTATCGAGAGTATCGAGAGTATCGAGAGTATCGAGAGTATCGAGAGTATCGAGAGTATCGAGAGTATCGAGAGTATCGAGAGTATCGAGAGTATCGAGAGTATCGAGAGTATCGAGAGTATCGAGAGTATCGAGAGTATCGAGAGTATCGAGAGTATCGAGAGTATCGAGAGTATCGAGAGTATCGAGAGTATCGAGAGTATCGAGAGTATCGAGAGTATCGAGAGTATCGAGAGTATCGAGAGTATCGAGAGTATCGAGAGTATCGAGAGTATCGAGAGTATCGAGAGTATCGAGAGTATCGAGAGTATCGAGAGTATCGAGAGTATCGAGAGTATCGAGAGTATCGAGAGTATCGAGAGTATCGAGAGTATCGAGAGTATCGAGAGTATCGAGAGTATCGAGAGTATCGAGAGTATCGAGAGTATCGAGAGTATCGAGAGTATCGAGAGTATCGAGAGTATCGAGAGTATCGAGAGTATCGAGAGTATCGAGAGTATCGAGAGTATCGAGAGTATCGAGAGTATCGAGAGTATCGAGAGTATCGAGAGTATCGAGAGTATCGAGAGTATCGAGAGTATCGAGAGTATCGAGAGTATCGAGAGTATCGAGAGTATCGAGAGTATCGAGAGTATCGAGAGTATCGAGAGTATCGAGAGTATCGAGAGTATCGAGAGTATCGAGAGTATCGAGAGTATCGAGAGTATCGAGAGTATCGAGAGTATCGAGAGTATCGAGAGTATCGAGAGTATCGAGAGTATCGAGAGTATCGAGAGTATCGAGAGTATCGAGAGATCGTATCGTACCGAGAATCAGGCCGTCACACGGGGATAGTACCCCGCCCGTGCCAGCGGCCAAAGAAATGACGCGAACAAACCGGCGCGTCCTGCTCCAATCCTAGATAAAACAAAAGTTAGTAAGTCAATTCAATAAGTGAGCAGATGCACGGTGGCAAGTTAATGCAAATGCAGCAAATCAACCAAATCCGTCGCAAATGAGTTCGATAATGAAACATTCAGTCTTTGCGGACTGTCTTTGTGTTCGAGTCGATGCTATTACAGGCTGTCGATTGTTCGCTCCTCCATTGCACCACCATGTTCAGCGGCGAGAGCTGTGCACGATGAAGGAGGCTCCCTCCCTCCACCGTCAGCAAAACAACGCAATGTCGCGGCGTCATAAACCTGGCCTGTTTTCTAACGTAAACTAGAGCTCAGAAGCGTGTTCCTCATTCATGCCATTTGAGCTGAATTGACGCTCCTTGAGGTGAACACAAACTGCGGACGAGCGACTAGCTGACTCGATGTTCCCAGAGGGTGGCGGCCCGCGCAACCGGGTATGGCGCGGGTTGTCGCGCCGGGCCGCCATGTTGGATCGCCGAACCGAACGCGGATTAACACAGCGGGGTTGTTGGGGGATGCAATCCCGGACCAGTATCTCGGTAACCACGAGTCGCACGGACATGGGACAAACACGGGATGTGTAGAGAAATGATCGGCCCGGAGTATGCACTGTGTCGATACAATAAATAAATAAAAAAATCGATACAAATATTTATACAGCTGTAAAGGTCAATCAAATCCGTCAAATATCCACCCAAAATGTATTCATATTTACAAGCATGAAGCTTATAATGACTGGTTTCATCAAACGCGTCCGACCCCTCCATTCATACTCCTCGCCACCCCTCGCCCGGCCCGGCGTTCCAGCGTGGCGGCCGATCGCGACCGCTCTCAGGCGCCCTTGTCCCTTCCAGTTGTTATATAGTTTACGGGCGGAGTTAGCCGTGTGATAGTGTCGGACAGAGAGAGTGAGAGAGGAGTTAGCCGACTGTTTTTGGTGGGTTACAGTGTATCTTGAGCTACCTACCTACCGGGATTGCTGACCTGCGGACCCGCTGTGCTGTACTATGACCGTGTGTGTGGAACTTTACTGGAAGTGGGGATGGGGATGGGGGTAGGGATGGGGGTGGGGTGGGATTGATGGTTGTGGGGGTAGGGGGGGGGGGGGGGGGGGCACGGTCGTCTTGTTTGTGGCGCCCACGGCCCAGCCAGATGTGTTTTTGTCGTGACTGAACTTCCGGCCTTCTGCGAAAAGACGATAAACACTGTAGCCAGTGGGCGCGTGTGTGTGTGTCTGTCTGTATGTGTGTGTGTGTGTCTGGGGAGGAGGGAGGGAGTGTCTGGCTGTCTGCATCGGTGGGGAGGGGAGGGTATGACTGGGGCGAGTAGTTACTCTGGAGCAGACTGGTGTGCCGTGCAGATTGTTTGGACTGGTTTTTACTTGTCTGGGTTATTTCAGTTGGTGCAGTGGCTATGATGTGTCGGCTGATCATAGGCACCTCATTCACATGTTGAAGCGGTGATTGTGAATATGTAGTAAAATCGAACTCGACGTTGAATTTATGGTGGAAGGAAATTAAGTCATTTGCATTGTTGTAAGGCCAGCATTGCGGGCAAACTCATGCTGGCAAAGTGGCTGTCTTTATTTCGTCAAAAGTCTGGAAACTTAGTCTGATGTGATTCTGTCTGGCCCGGCCTTATCTGACCTAGCGCTATCTTACCTGATCTTGTCTGACCTTACATCAGCAGGTCTGGCTACGTCTGACCTGCGCCCATCTGAGCCATCTAACTTGACCACATCTATGGCCCCATTTCAACTCGTCTGACCTGACCTAGTCTGAGCTGGCCCCCATATGCGACCCCACCTGACCACATCTGTAACCCCGCCTAACCTGACTCCCTCTAACCCCACCTGACCCCCTCTAACCCCATCTGACCCCACCTGACCCCACCTGACCCCACCTGACCCCACCTGACCCCACCTGACCCCACCTGACCCCCCCCCCCACCTGACCCCACCTGACCCCCTCTAACCCCATCTGACCCCATCTGAGACCACCTGACCCCGTCTGACCCCACCTGACCCCGTCTGACCCTGTCTCTGTGCCCGGCCAGGCGCCTTCCTGGTGAACACTGCTCGCGGCGGGTTGGTGGATGAGGACGCCCTTGCTGCCGCGCTGAAGGAAGGAAGGATCCGTGCCGCAGCACTCGACGTCCATCAGAACGAGCCCTACAACATCTTCCAAGGTAACACCGCCCCGCTGCCCGGCTCTGATAGACAATGTCGGCACCCAGTTTCGTCTGGCATGATGATGGCAAACTATCAGAAGCAGTCGACGCGCACTAGTGTACATCGATAACGGTTACTTCGTCAGTATGATTTGGCATTTGCGCTTATTTGAAGGGCTTCTTATGGCGACTGTTGGCGTACACCTGCTATGCGAATCTCTGCGGCAGCTAATATCCTAGATGTACATAGTACAGATGTAACAAGCGCAATGTCCAATGTCCGTGTTTTGTGGTGGGCAACCTCCCTCAACACGGTGCTAGCGCAACGTTTGCCTTCGCAACAATAATTGGACATTTAGATTACACCGACACAGGTTTCGACTTCGGTACCTCGTGCTAAAGATGTCTAGGTGTAAAAGGCTATGCACATGATTTTTGTTCTGCTCTATGATATACTGCGCAATTGAGGGCTTACGTATTCTTGTTTTTGTGCCGAGTTATTTCGCCTTGCGTGACAGAGCTCTGGTTTCTATAAACTCATTGACATTCGCTCGTATCTTCGCATTTCATCTTGTGCAAACAACGCGGAAGCAAGCCGCCTCAGCTATCGTCGCTGCGGGAACTCTTGACAAACATTTGTTGCGCATTTAAAGCCCGACTTCTGATCCATACATACCGCACACTAGTCGACACCAACCACACACGAGTCGGACAACGTCCACAGACGTCCACACACGAGTCTGACAATGTCCACAGACGTCCACAGACGTCCACAGACGTCCACACACGAGTCTGACAATGTCCACAGACGTCCACAGACGTCCACAGACGTCCACAGACGTCCAAAGACGTCCAAAGACGTCGGAAGCATTGCGTCATCAGTTCTAGTGCGCCGCAGCACGGTGTGTTTTGCGTCAAACTGACATCGCGTGCAGCCAGGGCCTATCATGGCGACCGGGAGGGGAGGGGGGAGGGGGAGGGGGTGTTTGTTCCGCCTTTGAACGCCGCAAACGGCCGGGCTTGGCAACGCTGGTGTATGGCGACACAGCCCTCACGGCCTCGCCCGGAGACTATTGTTGGGTGTGAGCGGGGAGGGGGGGGGGGGGGGGTGGGGGGGGGGGGGGGGTGTTGCGGTACGGCGCAGCGGTGTCTCGGGGTTGGGTGGGTGTTTCCTAATATGGTCCGGTCAGCAGGGCTTGTCGAGTCGTGTACGAATCGCCGTGACGAAAGTGTGTAGGGTTGTCGCGGTCAGTACGCAAGAGTGGTGGCGCTGGCATGTGAGTGTTTGGGCGATGTTTTGTATGTCAAAACAGTGAACTTGCATCGTGGCCACACTCATAGCCCCTACCTAGAAAAGCGTTGGTCACTCTTTCCACTCCCCCTACCTGTCACCCACATCCACAGCGTAGCAAAAACCAACCTCTCCCCCTTCCTCTGCCCTCCCCGCTCCCTGACGCCGTCTGACCTCCCCTCCCCTTCCTCTGACCTCCCCGCTCCCTGACGCCGTCTGACTTCCCCTCCCCTTCCTCTGTCCTCCCCGCTCCCTGACGCCGTCTGACCTCCCCTCTCCTCCCATCTGCCCTTCGCAGGCCCGCTGAAGGAAGTCAAGAACAGCATCATCGCTACGCCACACGCGTCCTACTACTCTGAGGCCTCGTTCGGCGAGCTCCGTGAGATGGCCGCCTCCGAGATCCGACGTGCCATCGTCGGCCACAACCTGCGCAACTGCGTCAACAAGGAGTACCTCAAGATGGCGTCCTACAGCGTCGACGGCATGAACGGGGCTGGAGCGCCAGGTCTGCCGGCGCCCGGAGCGCCTGGTGGTGGTTACTACCCTGCGGCGATGCAGCGGGGGGTGAGTGGAGGAGGGGGGGGGGGGAGGAGTAGAAGGGGTGACCTGACCCGCCCTGACCCTACTGGCCCGGTTCGGACGCCCGCAGAGGTGAAAGCGGCGAAAGCTTGCGTCATTGCGAGAAGTTTTTGATTTTGCTGTGAATACTGTGAAGATATATAGATGAGAGAAGCGTTAATCGAAAGTGTCCGACGCCTACAGGCCCTTGGGCCTGTGGGCCGCGGAACCTCGATAAATACCTCTCTCCTGCGCTGTTTTTTCTTCACGGCGTGTGGTCAAAAATCGCAGTCGTATCGGCAAGTTGTCACTGTTTTGACCTCTACGCGGGGGCCGTTCAGTGTACACGGTACAGCAGCTAATCACCTAAGGCGGATCGAGCCGGGCTGAAGCGACTGCAGGGATGACCGCAATCAAATGTGTTGTTCGTAACAAAGGGTCTTGTTAGTAGCAGCACACACGTCTGGTGGTGTTAATCAATAAATGCATCCGGATTGTGCCTCCAGTTTGAATCCGGAAGGTAATACAAATAGCGTAACCTTTCGTGTGTGCTGAATTTTACGGCACTAACTCAGTTTTTGATATAATTTCTTAGTTTGCGTCATTCGCTTCACCTCTGTCACGAACTGCTCGCTTGCTGGGATCGCTTCACGAGGAGCGAGTACAGTTGACGCACATTTTCAGTCGCATGCTGAATGTTTTCGGTTTATGATTCGGTTTTCGCTTAACATTAATCTGCTATCCGTAACACAGTTTTATCAGCCGAACTAGAGACATGGCTGTGTAATTTCTCGAATGACAAACGCATTTTCGATAGTATAGGTTCACGAGTTAAAAGTTAAAATGTTCATAAAGTTCTTGGGTTCATGCAGTGAAAATATGTACCTTCGTACGCCCTGTCGCCTTAGTACGCCCTGTCAGACGTTGAAACTGTGCGTCATCGTACCCGTGCTCGTCGCGGGGCGGTCCGCGGGGGCGCTCGCTCCGCTGCGCGCGCGTGGCCGCTGACGTCCGTGTCCCGGTGTGCCCTGTTGCAGATGGGTGTGGCGGCTCACTCGACCTCTGCCCACGACGCAGCGTCGCTCTCTGTACCGTCCTCTCTCCCCCACCATCTTCCAACCGCGCAAGTGAGTACGGCCAGGCGGCTCGCTGGTGGCTGGCTCGGCCGCCCCCATCTCTGTGTGTCCGTCCGCCATCTGTGCCGCTGTCACTGTCTCCGGCACTGGCAACGCCAATGCTACGCACACGCCTGTGTGGTGTTATCCAGATGGTTGTCTCCTCGGATGTTGTGTTTTAAATTGTATCACGCAACAGATGTTGGCATGCGAGGTCGAGGAGTTTTTTTTCTTCTTATATTTGCTGCTCGCTCTTCGGTGATTTTCTTTTTGGATGTGGTTTTTCTACCAGCCGAGTGGCGTTGTACAGTTGTTGCCAAAGCACGGTGGCTGTCCGCACTTCCCGCCAGGTGTACTGTCACGAGTGGCAGCAGACTCTGGCTCTCGGGTTCCTGCCTGGCCTCCCGCTGCCTGCGGGGTTCCCTGCCGCCTTCCCGCCGGCTCTTCCGCCGCCGCTGCCACAGCTGCCGCCGGCGTGGTGGCCTGCTCTGCCGGCTCCTGCACCCTCTCCAATGTCTCCTCCGCCGGCACCACAGCCGCAGCCGTTGCAGCCGCCAGCCGTGGCCACCTCCACCGCCTCACACTCCTTGGTACCTATCCAGCGTCGGCGCGGCGGGCCGACGCTGGACGACGCCGACGCCGTCGCCAACCTCAGATCCGGTTTGTGTGTCACGTCGCCCTTCAGTCCGCCAGACGAGCTCTCCTAGCTTCCTGGTCCTTGCTGTGGCCTCCTCGTAGTACCTGTCCTCATTATCATACAGTCTTGGTGGTCGCATATCGTTCTGAAACGGTAGATTTGGCTCCGCTGCTACAGAGCTTTGTGGCAAAGCCTGCTGGTGCTGTATTGCCTTCTGCCACTGGTCCTGTTTCATCTTTCCTATACACTTTATATCTTTCTCCTATGCTTGCGTTTTCTTAAGCGCCGCCAGTGGCCTTTCGTCCGTTCTTAGTTGTCCCAGAATCCCAGAGCCTGCTCTTAAAGAGTTCTACCTGCCTTTCAGATCATACGCTAACGAGACTCTGTTGACTTACCCTGATATTCCACCAGCAAAGGCATACAAAACACGGAAAGCATGTGCCACTTGTTTTCTCCGCATTTTCCAATGTGTCAAATGTATATCCTCGGCGGTTGCGGCGACGCTAAACCCAAATCATCACCCTAAACCCAAATCATCACCCTAAACCCAAATCATCACCCTAAACCCAAATCATCACCCTAAACCCAAATCATCACCCTGAGTCCAAATCATCACCCTAAGTCCAAATAATCAGCTATCAGTGATATGTTGTGACACTCATGCGTGGAAGACTTATCAACACCTACCCATTCCTTTATCACAGCGATCTCTGTCAACCTGTCCGAACGAACGCATCCTTACTCCTGCAGCCCAGTCCAAATGTCTTCCCACGATTCCTCCGGGCCTGTCAATCCCTCCAAACGCATCCGAACTCTGGTATCCCAGCTCAACTATCCCGGCCATTGCCTGATTTCCCGCTCCTGCCACTGCCACCAGAGAGAGAGAGAGAGAGAGTTGTTTGATGCCGTCACGTGTCACGTATTCACGCCTCTCGCGCAGACACGCCAGCGGCATGTGGTACCCCGCATGCTCGAACGGCGGCCCGGAGGCGCCCGGCACGGTGCTGCTGTCCCGCGCGCGGAGCGGCCGGCTTGTTGTCGCATGTGCATGTGGCGTCGTTGCTTCCCTGTGAGAAGGCGCGGGACTGGGCGGTGTTGGCTGGTCTTAGGTGACGAGTACAGCTGATATTGGCTGGGGTAAAGTTAAAGTGGAGGCGGTTAGGGCGTGGTAATTGTGAGAAAACGGAAGAAAAGGCGTGAGATGATACTTGGCGTGCCAGTTCGGATGTCACTGTGTCGGTCGAGTTTTGTGGCCGGATGGGGGCCTGGGGGTGGGGTGGGGAGAGGGAGGGATAGTCCACAGTTAAACTTCCGAATGCAGTCTATAGCTGGCCGCATAAAATAGAACTTGGCCTGGGCACTTTGTCGTCGTTGAAAATTGTATACGGTTTCCAACTGTGTCGCTTCGGTGACTTTGCTCTGTTACCGACCAACTTTGGTAAATTTACGTTCCAAGTTGGCGGCCGATTGAAGCCGAGTGCGCAGATGTACTCAAGTTTTCGTCGTAAACGGCGATGGATTCTGATGTTGGAGCAACGGTGGGGAGGGGGGGCTACTAAGCCGTCAGAGTGGAGCGTGCAAACTGTTAGGCGAGTGATGGTGGGAGAGGGAAGGACCGGAGGGGGGGGGGGGGGTGGTCAAGGGTCTGTTCGTTAAACATCTCTACTTCAGCAGTTCGGTCATTGCCAATTTGGCTGATGAATGACCTAGGCGGTCACAGCAGCGCGTGTCCCCCATGGTTGATCAAACCGAGGCACGCTGGGCAGACTGGACACAGTGGCGCCGGAGTTGTGCTCACTCTGGCAGAGGTGCAAATAACAGCAACTTGCGACAAACTTTCCAGTAACTTGCTACATTGTTTAAGGAAGAATAACTCTCAGTAGGCGTTTCTACAGAAACGTCTGGGAGCCCATTGTGGAAGTTTTTGACCAAAGTACATCCTGTGTGGTCTTTTTTCGTTGCAAGAACTTTGCTACCCGAAAGTTTGTCGAAAGTTGTCGAGTATCCACGTCTTTCGGCGCCTGCCAGGGCCTTCTGATGACCGCTCCCCGAGAGGAGGTATGGAGTGGTGGATCTGGCCCGCTCGCCGAGTCTCGATCCACGGCGCGATCCGGATCTGGATCTGTGGTACGGGGCCGTCCCAAACGGATACCCTGCGTCGACTCCGGACCGGGCTTCGAGCCGGGCGTCGAGCCGGGCTTCGAGCCGGGCGTCGAGCCGGGCTTCGAGCCGATCCGACCTCGAGACCCACCAGTCGGCCGGCGCGAGGAGGGGTACTACTTCTGACAGGGGCGCAGCCGGGCGCCGACGGCCGTCACACGAAACACGGTTTGCACGGGCACGCGGACAGGCGGGTAGAACGGAACAGAGGTCCCTGGTAGAGCGGAGTGCAGGGTGCAGGGAAGACGACAGAACGCCGAGGTCCCTGGTGGAGCGGGGTGTAGGGTGGAGGGAGGACAACAGAAAGGCAGAAGTAGCAACTCACAGAGCGAGCTGGTGATTCTCGTGCGGTTCTCTCCGTAGTCCGGGATGGTAAACTAGGTAGAGTCGGCGTCGCTAAACCCCAATAACCCGTATGATCGTCGACGAGCGGCTGTAGTTGTGGTAGAGTGCTGTATTGTCGGCGCCTCCCTACGCCGCCCGTTGTGCTGATGTAGTGGTCCCTCGGCGCCGCCGGCCCGCCCCCTGAGTCTGAGCATGTAGCTCTCTGTACCCGTAGGTTCCAGAGCGGCAGTGAGTGGGGGCGCGAGGCTGCAAGGAGCGAGACGCTGGACCGAGTCGCAGTACCTGAGGCAAGGTACTTTGTAGTCCCGGCACCGAGTCACGGGCACGTAGACGCGCTTCATTAACTCTCCGGCAAATTGACGGGGCGCCTCCGTGTGCTTGCTTCTGAAATCTGGTGCGGGTCGCGTCGGCCGGCTGTAGTTGTGGGTGTCCCGTGCAGTGTGGCACTGCGTGTGGCCTGGGCTGGTTGGCAGGTGCCCCATGGGAAGGTTAACGTCCGTGTCCAACGGTGTAAACGGAAACTTATGTCGACTAGGAAAAATATTTTGCTTATATTTTTCATGCGAGTCAAATGTTTTTATGAAAAGTTGTAATGTGCCCCAAATATCGTTTTCTTTTCAAATATTTCATTGTGGGACACTGGACCACCTTTGATTTGACACAGAACGAGTAACATATGGTTTTTAATAGCCGAAAGCCAAGTTCTTTGTCCCCAAGGGAACAAACGGTAAAATTATTAAATGATTCCCGAAGCCGGGCTGGGGGCAATGCTGCTTTGGACATGGCGCCGTGGCAACACGTGCCAACTAACCACTTTCCGCTTCCGCTTCCGCTTCCGCTTCCGCTTTCTGCTTTCATGTGGTGGCAGTGTATTTCATGTATGTCCCTCGCGTAGTCGTGCAGTCGCTTTGATTTGTTTGCCAATGCTTTGATGCCTTGCCATTTGCAGAAGTACGGTTATTCTAAAGCTATAATTGTTTTTTTTAATTGTCGGCCATGTTGGTCAGACTTACCGATTGAAGACAGTATTTCTAATGAAACATGTCACTATGTAGTTTAAATCTTTGAATGAACGTGCACTTATCACCGATTAAATTTCCAACGTAAACGCTCGCATAATTCATTGTTGTATAGCCGATACCAGTGTTACGTCCTGGCCGGCTTCTGCGGACCCTGTTCGTGACCGGCCTTGCCTCGGTCTCTGTCGGCAGCCGACCAGCACGCAAGAGAGCCATAGCCTAATCAAGCCGGAGCCCTCCGACATTCACTGAGCGGGGGCCATCGAGCTGCCGGCCGTCGGCCCAGAGACTGAGCTGCTGCTGCGGGGAGAGACACGTGAGACACCTGGCGGCGCCGGACCGAACTAAGCGTCTGATGTGATAGACGGCCGCGCAATGGGGGCGCCACGGAACCCGCCGGGACCTCGGAGAACCACCGGGACCGTGGGGGTTCACCGGAACCGTGGGAACCGCCGGGCATCTCTCCATCGCATCCGCCGGCGCGCGGGTGCCGTCTGTGCGTGTGCGTGCGTGTGCGTGCGTGAGTGTGCGTGTGAGCGGCGGTCGGCGTGGACGCCGCGTGTTGAGAGCTCGGGCGGGCTCCTGTACAAACCGCGCATATTTTTGCTGTGTCACGACGCGTGAGTGACGCCCGCCGGCGGCTGCGTGCCCGCGGCTAGCGACCGACGGCAGACCGCTACTGTAACGCCCCTCCGAACCCCGACGGACCTCTGCCCACCAGAGAGAAGAGAGAGTCCGTCAACAGGAATCTGTTGGCACAGACCGCTCGCTCGCCGGCTTTGTTGATAGCGCGGTGGCGGCAGCGGCCGACCCCGCCGCCGCCGCCGCCGCCGCCACCGCGCGGAAACCCTGTGTATATTAGCGTTCATGGTCATTTGGTCATCATGTAGATCTTCCATAAATAAAGGAGACTTAACGTTTGTCGGTCTTGTTGAGAGGATACGTTTGGAGTTTGAGTCGTGAATGTGTGGGCGTTTCGACGTATGTTCCTTTCTGACCGCCCGTGCCCCGTGTTCGCCCGTGCCCCGTGTTATCTCCTGGTCTGGTTGGAAGAATAAATCTCGCGCTGGTCGGATGTCATCGAATGCCTCTTTCTCGGCGTCGGCAACTTCAACACAGCCAACACACGTGTTAACCCCGGCATAGTCCTGTATTGTTGTATTACAATACACAGTTTCGTCTCCGGCGATCACACAGGGTCACTGTCTCGCCAGTTTCTCCCGTGGTCACGAGAAATGCCCGACCGCGGCGTGGTGAGCGAGCGCGTGGCGACGGGCGCTACAGCTGGTTGCCGAAGAAGTTTGCGGCCATCGCGAGAACGGGCGCTCCGGTGGGCACGCCAGGGAACGGTCCCGAGGCGGCCGCGATGTCCAGGTGGGAGTACTTGATCGGCTTCTCAGAGTCGATACCGTGCTGCGGAGGACGGAGAGCCAGTGAGCAGGGGATGGAGGCGGGGTGGACGACGATATACAGAAACTCAGACACACATGCCGCGAAATCAGACAGCTGGTGTGACGAATACATAGACATGAGGATAGACTATAGACATGAGGCACTACGTATCTAGGATATTAGAGGAAAAAAGAAACATCCGAGAAAATACGAAATGGGCGCCATATAACCGCAGTACCTGAAGCGCCCTAAAACCTCAAACCACCACCACCACTACCACACCAAAATACGAAACGGGGCATTGGGCACGGCTTCATTGAAAGTGCAATGGCCTCCACGAAATGGGGGGCCGGAACAAACATGTATGCGAGCGAGAGCGTTCATAGAATTGAAGTGCATCTACACAACCATCTCAAACAGGGATTGCAGGTACTGCCCGGGGCAGAGTTGGGCCCTGTGCGCTCCCCGCCCCGCCTACCGACCTTGTCCAGTCCCGAGGCCATGATGAGGAAGGCGGCCGGGCCCTGGTGTCCGCGGGGTGTGCGCGACGACGCCGCGTTGTTGCACTGGAGCACATCCTCATACTCAGATTTACCTGTAATAATAGTCCCAGACGGGAGGAGAACAGTCAGAGCTGGGCTTTTCTTGGTGACACAAGAACCGGGGAGGGGGGGGGGGAGGCGAAGAGCAGACTGAAGATAATGGGTGGGGCCGGTTCCATGACGCAATATTGCTGTGATACGAAACAGACACAAATGTACGCTTGTTGAAGTACAAGTAGGACTAAGAGCGTACACGGATCTTATAATCTTCCAGCTTTCGGTGGAAAAGTGTCACCATATGATTCGGGAACAATCAGTACTCCTCCCTTCTCACTAGAGATGCACACATTTCTCCAAAAACAGGAACCGGCACCGCCACCGCTCATAAATGGGTTGGGACCGACATCAAGCCCGGCCACATGTGGCAGCACCCGTCAGGCCCGGAAGCAAGCAATCTGCATGTCTACTTCATTCTACATTAAACAATATTTTAGTCCCCGAACTTGTGCTGAGGCCGGCATGAGACCGGAAAGCCTGAGTTCAGACACAGCTTCAGGCCCGCCGGACCTGAATTTGGGCCCGGCGCCGGCTCCGCGGTCCTGAAATTTGCATCCCTACGTGAGCCACTTCTCACCCTTGTGGAAGCAGTAGTCATCCCTGCGGATGGTGTTGATTTCGAACGGATCTCCCATCAGGTCTCCGGCTTCTGCGAACTTAGCCGAGCAGTGCGCCAGCCTGGCGGGCCCGTTGTCCAGCACGGAGGCGTAGCCGTCACCGCAGGCCAGGCACGCGTGTCCCGTCAGCGTGGCCACCGTCATCAGGTACGGGTTGACCTCACTGGCGGCACGCTCCTTCATCTGACGGGTGAGGAGGACCAGGGGTCAGGGAAGGTACGGGTGTCGGGAGGTGTACGGGTACCACGGATAGTTGCTAAGGCGACCAGCTGCGTCATTCGGCACGTATTTTGTTAATGACAACTAAGACATGTTGAAGTAAAATAAGCACATGTTCATTGTTCAGTGGCTATGTGCTGGACGCGAACGGCAGTGTTAGCGAACATGTCGCGAGAGAGAATACAATTAACGAAGGAAGATAATTTATGATCGATGACACAGATCAATTTGCTAGATCTGTTCGTGAGGAATCGGAGGATTTTGTTGTGTTGTGAGTTAGTGTTTGTTGTTATTTTCCCAACACTCGCCAGACAGAGCAGATCGGCCATTACCATGCGACCAACACTCACCAGACAGAGCAGATCCGCCATTACCATGCGACCAACACTCACCAGACAGAGCAGATCGGCCATTACCATGCGACCAACACTCACCAGACAGAGCAGATCCGCCATTACCATGCGACCAACACTCACCAGACAGAGCAGATCCGCCATTACCATGCGACCAACAATCACCAGACAGAGCAGATCGGCCATTACCATGCGACCAACACTCACCAGACAGAGCAGATCGGCCATTACCATGCGACCAACACTCACCAGACAGAGCAGATCCGCCATTACCATGCGACCAACACTCACCAGACAGAGCAGATCCGCCATTACCATGCGACCAACACTCACCAGACAGAGCAGATCCGCCATTACCATGCGACCAACACTCACCAGACAGAGCAGATCCGCCATTACCATGCGACCAACACTCACCAGACAGAGCAGATCCGCCATTACCATGCGACCAACACTCACCAGACAGAGCAGATCCGCCATTACCATGCGACCAACACTCACCAGACAGAGCAGATCGGCCATTACCATGCGACCAACACTCACCAGACAGAGCAGATCCGCCATTACCATGCGACCAACACTCACCAGACAGAGCAGATCCGCCATTACCATGCGACCAACACTCACCAGACAGAGCAGATCGGCCATTACCATGCGACCAACACTCACCAGACAGAGCAGATCGGCCATTACCATGCGACCAACACTCACCAGACAGAGCAGATCGGCCATTACCATGCGACCAACACTCACCAGACAGAGCAGATCCGCCATTACCATGCGACCAACACTCACCAGACAGAGCAGATCCGCCATTACCATGCGACCAACACTCACCAGACAGAGCAGATCGGCCATTACCATGCGACCAACACTCACCAGACAGAGCAGATCCGCCATTACCATGCGACCAACACTCACCAGACAGAGCAGATCCGCCATTACCATGCGACCAACACTCACCAGACAGAGCAGATCCGCCATTACCATGCGACCAACACTCACCAGACAGAGCAGATCGGCCATTACCATGCGACCAACACTCACCAGACAGAGCAGATCCGCCATTACCATGCGACCAACACTCACCAGACAGAGCAGATCCGCCATTACCATCCGACCCTCGGCGTCCGTGTTGCCAATCCTGGAGGCAAACGAGAACAACACACGTCATCGTGACGAGCGTCGACACCGGGCAGCATACGTCAGTACGTCATTCACAGGGCCACAATTATGCACATTTTCTACATTTAACACAGATATCTGAAGGTGAGATCTCGAACAGCAATGCACATTACACATTGTTTTCCTATTCCAAAACCAAGCTTCAAGCAAGTTTAAAACTACACAACCTCCACCTACATAACATCACACAGCGTTGTCACTAAAGCCATTCCCTTCTCTGTCCCTGTATTACTGAACACATGCCACTCTTACCTGATGCGGACTCCGGCGCGAGAGGTGATGATCTCGTCGGACACGTAGCCATCGGCGCCGACAGAGTTGCGGACCATACAGAGGACACCGACCACCTTGATACCCTTCGGACGCAGCTCAGCCAGCGTCTGACGGGCACAGAGGTCATACTGAGGTCATACAGGGGTCATACATAGGTCATACAGAGGTCATACAGAGGTCATACAGGGGTCATACAGAGGTCATACAGAGGACACCGACCACCTTGATACCCTTCGGAAGCAGCTCAGCCAGCGTCTGACGGGCACAGAGGTCATACAGGGATCATACAGGAGTCATACAGGGATCATACATGGGTCATACAGGGGTCATACAGGGGTCATACAGGGATCATACAGGGGTCATATAGGGGTCATACAGGGGTCATACAGGGGTCATACAGGGGTCATACAGGGATCATACAGGGATCATACAGGGATCATACAGGGATCATACAGGGGTCATACAGGGATCATACAGGGGTCATACAGGGATCATACAGGGATCATACAGGGGTCATACAGGGGTCATACAGGGATCATACAGGGGTCATACAGGGATCATACAGGGATCATACAGGGGTCATACAGGGATCATACAGGGATCATACAGGGATCATACAGGGGTCATACAGGGGTCATATAGGGGTCATATAGGGGTCATATAGGGGTCATATAGGGGTCATACAGAGGTCATACAGGGGTCATACAGGGGTCATACATGGGTCATACAGGGGTCATACAGGGATCATACAGGGATCATACAGGGGTCATATAGGGGTCATATAGGGGTCATACAGAGGTCATACAGAGGTCATACAGAGGTCATACAGGGGCCATACAGGGGTCATACAGGGGTCATACAGGGGTCATACAGGGGTCATACAGGGTTAACAGACGTTATACAGGTCAACATATATGTCATACCTACAGGATAACACAGAGGTCATACAGAGGCTATACAGAGTCGCACGGGGTCAACGGAGGTTATACAGGGTCACATAGGGTTAACATAGGTTATACAGGGCCACATAGAGTTAACAGAGGTTATACAGGGTCACATAGGGTTAACAGAGGTTATACAGAATCACACAATGTTAACAGAGAAGTTATACAGTCACACAAGCAGTGCATATGACCAAACAGTCAGACATGGACTGAATTTTGGCGCTGCGCACATCTGCTGTCTTTGCATCACATTTGCCCTCCGCTGAATTTTGGGCGAGTGATTCAATACCAACATCACTATACTCTTTGATGGTACCATTGCCGCTATGATAGTCTCTATCATTGCTTACTCAACCTCAGAGAGCACATGAAGTGTCTGATTAGGATGGCCAGGTGAGGCAGTTAAATCTAATGCAACCACTGCCGGTTTGATGGACCGTATCGAGGCCAAGGTCTTACGGCCCCAGACTTCGAACTCGGACACTGTAAATGCCACTGCGGTCTCGTTCTTGAGTTAATAATCATGATAATTCGGGCTCAAGTGCTCCGCGACAGCCAGTGTCATTTGGCGTTCCTCTCGAGTTGTTTTGCATCGCTTAGTAGTCAAGTAGGGCGTATCTGAGACATCGCCAGCACAAACAAACTAATCGGAATTGTGAGAGGGGTCTCAAATGTTGGATCAAGTAAGGGATACTGTAATAGACTTGCGACTTTATCAGCCCACCTCTTCATTACTTCTAGGAAGCTCAACCATTTGTATGAACGTCATTTGAAGCAAGTCTCTTCGAGTTTATGATCGTGTAATCCCCAAATAAAAGATGATTAATGCGTTAATGCAGAATATGTGTCGTTCTTCGCGTCGTTTCTCCACATACGTTATTATTTCAATATTCATAACATTGAAATCATTTTTCACAGCAGCGGAGTAGGCAAGCGCGCCCGTCTGACATCTTCCCGCCCCGGGAAAGCGGGATGCTCAACATCAGCAATCCCCCACACTGCGCTGCCCAACCTCTCAGGTGACCTTGACCGTGACCCCGGTTGACCTCTGACCTTGAAGAAGCCTCCGACGGCCGCGGCGCCGCACTTGTCACGATGCATACCGGCCATCACACCTCCAGCCTTGATGTCCAGACCACCTGAGGGCACAGGCCAGGTCACAGGGGGTTCACAGGGGGGGGGGGGGGGCAGACAGACCGCCCAATGGCACAGGTCAGGTCACAGCGGGTTCAAAGGGGGGCAGACAGACCGCCCGAGGGGCCAGTCAAGTCTCCGCGTGTTGACTCGGTCAAGTCAACCCACACAACACTGGTATGTAATTATAGGTCAGCAAGAATGCAATCACATCTGTTCACGGGCAATGGTTAATCGTAACAAATTAACGTGCTATTTGCTAAGCTTTGCTTTTATTTTGGCCTCGTTTATCCCAAACAAAACTGGACTCCGCGTGATTTGAGGATAAACTCAACTAAAATTATACCCACGAATGCGACTGTCATTCAGTCACAAATATCCACAGCTTTCATACAATGACCAGTATACCGAGCAGATGGCGTCCCAAAATCCAACTAGTTTTCGATAACATACGTGGTATGATATCGAAGTATGATAATCCAATATACAATCCAGCAATAACCCACTGCCTGCTCCTCTGGACTTGTCCCAATGCCCGCTCATCTGTAACCTTGACCCGAGCCTGACCTGTGTCGTAGGTGATGCCCTTGCCGACCAGCATGTAAGTGGCGGTGATGGGACCCTGGCCCTCGTAGGTCAGGTGGATCACACGGCCGCGGTGACGCGGGATCACTGCAAACAACCAGAACCAATGACGTCATCAAATGATCCCTGGCCCTCGTAAGTCGGGTGGATCACACGGCCGCAGTGACGCGGTATCACTGCAAACAACCAGAACCAATGACGTCATCAAATGATCCCTGGCCCTCGTAAGTCGGGTGGATCACACGGCCCCGGTGACGCGAGATCACTGCAAACAACCAGAACCAATGACGTCATCAAATGATCCCTGGCCCTCGTAAGTCGGGTGGATCACACGGCCGCAGTGACGCGGTATCACTGCAAACAACCAGAACCAATGACGTCATCAAATGATCCCTGGCCCTCGTAAGTCGGGTGGATCACACGGCCGCAGTGACGCGGTATCACTGCAAACAACCAGAACCAATTACGTCATTAAATGATCCCTGGTCCTTGTAGGTCAGGTGGATCACACGGCCGCAGTGACGCGGTATCACTGCAAACAACCAGAACCAATGACGTCATTAAATGATCGCGATAAATGCTGAAACCTACGCTGGTTAACACGATTGTAGTGTAACTGAAAATAATAACCAATAAAGCTGGAATACATAATTAATAATTTATCCATAATCATTAAATTTAATTACATATCGTGAGTTTGCCATTCATCTAACATCGCCATTTAGCCGCCAGCCTGTTCTCGAGCATACGAGCTTTACACCCGAACCTTACCTGCGGCAGCCCTGTTGACGGCGGCCAGCAGCGGGTACTTGTCGAAGAAGGGCGTGGGGTTGTTGTCCTCTTCCTCCACTTCCACCTTCACCTGGGTACCCTTCAGCACACGCTGCATGTAGTCAGCCACCCGCGGCGCGGCCATGCGCTCCGGGTCGCTGCCACCAATGTCCCGAGCCACGAACCTGACAGGAGAGGGGTGACAAGTGGTATGAGTCACGAGAGGGTGTTACGAGAGTGTAATGTGTCAGGAGCGTATCACCAATGTCCCGAGCCACGAACCTGACAGGAGAGGGGTGACAAGTGGTATGAGTCACGAGAGGGTGTTACGAGAGTGTAATGTGTCAGGAGCGTATCACCAATGTCCCGAGCCACGAACCTGACAGGAGAGGGGTGACAAGTGGTATGAGTCACGAGAGGGTGTTACGAGAGTGTAATGTGTCAGGAGCGTATCACCAATGTCCCGAGCCACGAACCTGACAGGAGAGGGGTGACAAGTGGTATGAGTCACGAGAGGGTGTTACGAGAGTGTAATGTGTCAGGAGCGTATCACCAATGTCCCGACTCCCGAGCCACGAACCTGACAGGAGAGGGGTGACAAGTGGTATGAGTCACGAGAGGGTGTTACGGGAGTGTAATGTGTCAGGAGCGTATCACCAATGTCCCGAGCCACGAACCTGACAGGAGAGGGGTGACAAGTGGTATGAGTCACGAGAGGGTGTTACGAGAGTGTAATGTGTCAGGAGCGTATCACCAATGTCCCGAGCCACGAACCTGACAGGAGAGGGGTGACAAGTGGTATGAGTCACGAGAGGGTGTTACGAGAGTGTAATGTGTCAGGAGCGTATCACCAATGTCCCGAGCCACGAACCTGACAGGAGAGGGGTGGCAAGTGGTATGAGTCACGAGAGGGTGTTACGAGAGTGTAATGTGTCAGGAGCGTATCACCAATGTCCCGAGCCACGAACCTGACAGGAGAGGGGTGACAAGTGGTATGAGTCACGAGAGGGTGTTACGAGAGTGTAATGTGTCAGGAGCGTATCACCAATGTCCCGAGCCACGAACCTGACAGGAGAGGGGTGACAAGTGGTATGAGTCACGAGAGGGTGTTACGAGAGTGTAATGTGTCAGGAGCGTATCACCAATGTCCCGAGCCACGAACCACGAACCTGACAGGAGAGGGGTGACAAGTGGTATGAGTCACGAGAGGGTGTTACGAGAGTGTAATGTGTCAGGAGCGTATCACCAATGTCCCGACTCCCGAGCCACGAACCTGACAGGAGAGGGGTGACAAGTGGTATGAGTCACGAGAGGGTGTTACGAGAGTGTAATGTGTCAGGAGCGTATCACCAATGTCCCGAGCCACGAACCTGACAGGAGAGGGGTGACAAGTGGTATGAGTCACGAGAGGGTGTTACGAGAGTGTAATGTGTCAGGAGCGTATCACCAATGTCTCGAGCCACGAACCTGACAGGAGGGGGGTGACAAGTGGTATGAGTCACGAGAGGGTGTTACGAGAGTGTCATGTGTCAGGAGCGTATCACCAATGTCCCGAGCCACGAACCTGACAGGAGAGGGGTGACAAGTGGTATGAGTCACGAGAGGGTGTTACGAGAGTGTAATGTGTCAGGAGCGTATCACCAATGTCCCGACTCCCGAGCCACGAACCTGACAGGAGAGGGGTGACAAGTGGTATGAGTCACGAGAGGGTGTTACGAGAGTGTAATGTGTCAGGAGCGTATCACCAATGTCCCGAGCCACGAACCTGACAGGAGAGGGGTGGCAAGTGGTATGAGTCACGAGAGGGTGTTACGAGAGTGTAATGTGTCAGGAGCGTATCACCAATGTCCCGACTCCCGAGCCACGAACCTGACAGGAGAGGGGTGACAAGTGGTATGAGTCACGAGAGGGTGTTACGAGAGTGTAATGTGTCAGGAGCGTATCACCAATGTCCCGAGCCACGAACCTGACAGGAGAGGGGTGGCAAGTGGTATGAGTCACGAGAGGGTGTTACGAGAGTGTAATGTGTCAGGAGCGTATCACCAATGTCCCGAGCCACGAACCTGACAGGAGAGGGGTGACAAGTGGTATGAGTCACGAGAGGGTGTTACGAGAGTGTAATGTGTCAGGAGCGTATCACCAATGTCTCGAACCACGAACCTGACAGGAGGGGGGTGACAAGTGGTATGAGTCACGAGAGGGTGTTACGAGAGTGTAATGTGTCAGGAGCGTATCACCAATGTCCCGAGCCACGAACCTGACAGGAGAGGGGTGACAAGTGGTATGAGTCACGAGAGGGTGTTACGAGAGTGTAATGTGTCAGGAGCGTATCACCAATGTCCCGAGCCACGAACCTGACAGGAGAGGGGTGACAAGTGGTATGAGTCACGAGAGGGTGTTACGAGAGTGTAATGTGTCAGGAGCGTATCACCAATGTCCCGAGCCACGAACCTGACAGGAGAGGGGTGACAAGTGGTATGAGTCACGAGAGGGTGTTACGAGAGTGTAATGTGTCAGGAGCGTATCACCAATGTCCCGAGCCACGAACCACGAACCTGACAGGAGAGGGGTGACAAGTGGTATGAGTCACGAGAGGGTGTTACGAGAGTGTTATGTGTCAGGAGCGTATCACCAATGTCCCGACTCCCGAGCCACGAACCTGACAGGAGAGGGGTGACAAGTGGTATGAGTCACGAGAGGGTGTTACGAGAGTGTAATGTGTCAGGAGCGTATCACCAATGTCCCGAGCCACGAACCTGACAGGAGAGGGGTGACAAGTGGTATGAGTCACGAGAGGGTGTTACGAGAGTGTAATGTGTCAGGAGCGTATCACCAATGTCCCGAGCCACGAACCTGACAGAAGAGGGGTGACAAGTGGTATGAGTCACGAGAGGGTGTTACGAGAGTGTTATGTGTCAGGAGCGTATCACCAATGTCCCGAGCCACGAACCTGACAGGAGAGGGGTGTGATGTGTCAGGAACCTATCATGAGGGTGGTTGTGTCAGGAGCGTGTCAAGAGAGGGTGGCATGTGTCAGGAGCGTGCCACACGGGGAGGGAGGGGGGGGGGGGGGGGTGCTATGTGTCATGTCTCGAGTCCCAGGGTCCTCACTACACAGTAAACACACCGTCCGCTCTCGAGTCCCAGGGTCCTCACTACACAGTACACATACCGTCCGCTCTCGAGTCCCAGGGTCCTCACTACACAGAACACATACCGTCCGCTCTCGAGTCCCAGGGTCCTCACTAAACAGCACACATACCGTCCGCTCTCGAGTCCCAGGGTCCTCACTAAACAGCACACATACCGTCCGCTCTCGAGTCCCAGGGTCCTCACTACACAGTACACATACCGTCCGCTCTCGAGTCCCAGGGTCCTCACTAAACAGCACACATACCGTCCGCTCTCGAGTCCCAGGGTCCTCACTACACAGTACACATACCGTCCGCTCTCGAGTCCCAGGGTCCTCACTACACAGTACACATACCGTCCGCTCTCGAGTCCCAGGGTCCTCACTAAACAGCACACATACCGTCCGCTCTCGAGTCCCAGGGTCCTCACTACACAGTACACATACCGTCCGCTCTCGAGTCCCAGGGTCCTCACTAAACAGCACACATACCGTCCGCTCTCGAGTCCCAGGGTCCTCACTACACAGTACACACACCGTCCGCTCTCGAGTCCCAGGGTCCTCACTACACAGTACACATACCGTCCGCTCTCGAGTCCCAGGGTCCTCACTACACAGTAAACACACCGTCCGCTCTCGAGTCCCAGGGTCCTCACTACACAGTACACATACCGTCCGCTCTCGAGTCCCAGGGTCCTCACTACACAGTACACACACCGTCCGCTCTCGAGTCCCAGGGTCCTCACTACACATACCGTCCGCTCTCGAGTCCCAGGGTCCTCACTACACACTACACACACCGTCCGCTCTCGAGTCCCAGGGTCCTCACTACACAGTACACATACCGTCCGCTCTCGAGTCCCAGGGTCCTCACTAAACAGCACACATACCGTCCGCTCTCGAGTCCCAGGGTCCTCACTACACAGTACACACACCGTCCGCTCTCGAATCCCAGGGTCCTCACTACACAGTACACACACCGTCCGCTCTCGAATCCCAGGGTCCTCACTACACAGTACACACACCGTCCGCTCTCGAATCCCAGGGTCCTCACTAAACAGCACACATACCGTCCGCTCTCGAGTCCCAGGGTCCTCACTACACAGTACACACACCGTCCGCTCTCGAGTCCCAGGGTCCTCACTACACAGTACACATACCGTCCGCTCTCGAGTCCCAGGGTCCTCACTAAACAGCACACATACCGTCCGCTCTCGAGTCCCAGGGTCCTCACTACACAGTACACATACCGTCCGCTCTCGAGTCCCAGGGTCCTCACTACACAGTACACATACCGTCCGCTCTCGAGTCCCAGGGTCCTCACTAAACAGCACACATACCGTCCGCTCTCGAGTCCCAGGGTCCTCACTACACAGTACACATACCGTCCGCTCTCGAGTCCCAGGGTCCTCACTAAACAGCACACATACCGTCCGCTCTCGAGTCCCAGGGTCCTCACTACACAGTACACACACCGTCCGCTCTCGAGCCCCAGGGTCCTCACTACACAGTACACATACCGTCCGCTCTCGAGTCCCAGGGTCCTCACTACACAGTAAACACACCGTCCGCTCTCGAGTCCCAGGGTCCTCACTACACAGTACACATACCGTCCGCTCTCGAGTCCCAGGGTCCTCACTACACAGTACACACACCGTCCGCTCTCGAGTCCCAGGGTCCTCACTACACATACCGTCCGCTCTCGAGTCCCAGGGTCCTCACTACACACTACACACACCGTCCGCTCTCGAGTCCCAGGGTCCTCACTACACAGTACACATACCGTCCGCTCTCGAGTCCCAGGGTCCTCACTAAACAGCACACATACCGTCCGCTCTCGAGTCCCAGGGTCCTCACTACACAGTACACACACCGTCCGCTCTCGAATCCCAGGGTCCTCACTACACAGTACACATACCGTCCGCTCTCGAGTCCCAGGGTCCTCACTACACACTACACATACCGTCCGCTCTCGAGTCCCAGGGTCCTCACTACACAGTAAACATACCGTCCGCTCTCGAGTCCCAGGGTCCTCACTACACAGTACACATACCGTCCGCTCTCGAGTCCCAGGGTCCTCACTACACATACCGTCCGCTCTCGAGTCCCAGGGTCCTCACTGCACAGTACACATACCGTCCGCTCTCGAGTCCCAGGGTCCTCACTACACAGTACACATACCGTCCGCTCTCGAGTCCCAGGGTCCTCACTACATACTACACATACCGTCCGCTCTCGAGTCCCAGGGTCCTCACTACACAGTACACATACCGTCCGCTCTCGAGTCCCAGGGTCCTCACTACACAGTACACATACCGTCCGCTCTCGAGTCCCAGGGTCCTCACTACAAAGTACACATACCGTCCGCTCTGGAGTCCCAGGGTCCTCACTACACAGTACACACACCGTCCGCTCTCGAGTCCCAGGGTCCTCACTACACAGTACACATACCGTCCGCTCTCGAGTCCCAGGGTCCTCACTACACATACCGTCCGCTCTCGAGTCCCAGGGTCCTCACTACACAGTACACATACCGTCCGCTCTCGAGTCTCAGGGTCCTCACTACACATACCGTCCGCTCTGGAGTCCCAGGGTCCTCACTACACAGTACACACACCGTCCGCTCTCGAGTCCCAGGGTCCTCACTACACAGTACACATACCGTCTGCTCTCGAGTCCCACGGTCCTCACTACACAGTACACATACCGTCCGCTCTCGAGTCCCAGGGTCCTCACTACACAGTACACATACTGTCCGCTCTCGAGTCCCAGGGTCCTCACTACACAGTACACACACCGTCTGCTCTCGAGTCCCAGGGTCCTCACTACACAGTACAGATACTGTCCGCTCTCGAGTCCCAGGGTCCTCACTACACAGTACACATACCGTCCGCTCTCGAGTCCCAGGGTCCTCACTACACATACCGTTCGCTCTCGAGTCCCAGGGTCCTCACTACACATACCGTCCGCTCTCGAGTCCCAGGGTCCTCACTACACAGTACACACACCGTCTGCTCTCGAGTCCCAGGGTCCTCACTACACAGTACACATACCGTCCGCTCTCGAGTCCCAGGGTCCTCACTACACAGTACACACACCGTCCGCTCTCGAGTCCCAGGGTCCTCACTACACAGTACACATACCGTCCGCTCTCGAGTCCCAGGGTCCTCACTACACAGTACACATACCGTCCGCTCTCGAGTCCCAGGGTCCTCACTACACAGTACACATACCGTCCGCTCTCGAGTCCCAGGGTCCTCACTAAACAGCACACATACCGTCCGCTCTCGAGTCCCAGGGTCCTCACTACACAGTATACATACCGTCCGCTCTCGAGTCCCAGGGTCCTCACTAAACAGCACACATACCGTCCGCTCTCGAGTCCCAGTGTCCTCACTACACAGTACACACACCGTCCGCTCTCGAGTCCCAGGGTCCTCACTACACAGTACACATACCGTCCGCTCTCGAGTCCCAGGGTCCTCACTACACATACCGTCCGCTCTCGAGTCCCAGGGTCCTCACTACACAGTACACATACCGTCCGCTCTCGAGTCCCAGGGTCCTCACTACACAGTACACATACCGTCCGCTCTCGAGTCCCAGGGTCCTCACTACACAGTACACATACCGTCCGCTCTCGAGTCCCAGGGTCCTCACTAAACAGCACACATACCGTCCGCTCTCGAGTCCCAGGGTCCTCACTACACAGTACACATAAAATCCGCTCTCGAGTCCCAGGGTCCTCACTACACAGTACACATACCGTCCGCTCTCGAGTCCCAGCGCGGTCTGGATGACTCGCTCCAGCGCAGCCTGCTGCTCTCCGAACACCAGTAGAGTGTCCGCCTTGAGAAGCCTCTTAGCGTTGGACGTCTTCACGGCGTGCTCACGGACTTCGAGCGGCTGAAACGGGGCCGGGTTGACATGTCAGGGTTGATGGTCAGGGTGACCGGTCAGAGTTGTATGCTAGTGATCAAATGTCAGGAGCAGTAGTCAGTCATGACATAAACAAAGTAACAAAGTAACCACAAAGTAACAGGTAGAAACAATGAACAATGTAGCATGTAGCGAAATGATTAGAAAACACAGTAATAAAGCAAAAACATATGAACCAGAACAACATAAGCCAATGGCAATGCATTGTAAACTTCAGTTCATCCTGTGTTACAACACCATCAGAGCCCCGCACACAGCCTTTCTGCCTCCCCAGCTCACCACATAGAGGGCATGCATAGCTCCCAGGATGGAGCTGAGTACCGAGTGCTGGTACTTTGGGTACGGCACGGTGACCAGCAGCGGCGCCCGACTGCCGGCAGCCAGCGCCCTGAAACGAACACAGCCGTACTCAGGTCACATACAGGTGATACGTGGCAGTACAGGTCACGTACAGGTCACGTACAGGTGATACGTGGCAGTACAGGTCACACACAGATCGCAGGGTGTAGACTGTGAGTGGTTCTCAATGAGTCGACAAACAGGGTAGATACATTTCATCTGAAGACAGACACCTTTTGTAGTTACGGTAATAAGTCGTGAAGAACACGTAAGAGCTAAAGTGCGAACTAATCGGCGGCTTAATTGGTTTTGGTGCATATTGCGCAATCTAATACCGTGAAATATCCAAAGGCTCAAAAGCATTGACAACATACATACCCCCCCCCCCCCCCCACACTTAACTATAGCAAGCCGCACATCAATGCCTTCCTCTACCATTCATCCTCCCCCTCCCCTTCCCTCCCTCCGTCCCTTCTCACCCACCTCTGGATACCCTTCTCGGCAGCCTCGGCGAACCGGCGAACATCATCATAATCGCGGTTCAGAGGTCCCGTCGGCGCGAACACCAGCCTTTTGGCGGGAAGCTGGACCGGCAGCACGCCGCCCTCCGACTCGAGCGCCGCGTTCACCGCCCGCAGCGCCTCTAGCGGCGCCTGCAGCACCGCCAGGTAGCCGGGCAGCTTGGCCACAGAGTCGGTGACGAGAACAATGGCGTCGGCGTCCTTGGTGGAGAGATCGGTGACGCCCTTCACCCGACACGGCGCGCTGTGGGGAGGGGTACGCTCGGGTCACTCAGGTCACCGATGGGTCACTCAGGTCACTGATGGGTCACTCAGGCCACTGATGGGTCACTCAGGTCACTGATGGGTCACTCAGGTCACTGATGGGTCACTCAGGTCACTGATGTGTCACTCAGGTCACCGATGGGTCACTTAGGTCACTGACGGGTCACTCAGGTCACTGATGGGTCACTGATGGGTCACTACAGGGTGGCTGCCAGGTCACAGTTAGGACTAAGTCACTCCAGGGTCACTCAGAGGTTACTCCAGGGTTTCTCCCCAGGCCACTGCCGGATTACTCCAGGGTCACTGTCGGGTCACTGCTGGGTCACTGCCCTGTCACTGCCAGGCCACTGCCAGGCCACTACCGGGACACCTTCAGGTCACTGCCAGGTCACTACCGGGACACCCTCAGGTCACTGCCAGGTCACCACCGGGACACCCTCAGGTCACTGCCCGGTCACTGCCCGGTCACTGCCCGGTCACTGCCAGGTCACTGCCCGGTCACTGCCCGGTCACTGCCCGGTCACTGCCCCCGTCACTGCCAGGCCACTACCGGGACACCCTCAGGTCACTGCTGAGTCAATGTCTGGTCACGCGCAGGTTATTGACGAAATGAACAAGACATGACGACTGGGCTGTCGGAGAGGTTGGCTGAAGGTCGGAAAGTTTGATCGCTACAGGAATACGATGGTGTACCGAGAGTACATGATATATCAAACTGCGGAGGAAGCGATAATATTTTCACCATCCAATATTCAATATGGTCTTCCAAACGTCTTTGCAATTTATATGGGCATGGGAGCGACTTCCTCCTGCTTCGACGTTCAAATGTCAAACGTCGGGTCGCAGTATCGCGGAAGTAAGATGGACTTTGCATCATCCTTTGCACGTGCCTGATAGAGATGTCCCAAACGGCCACTACGAATAAATTATCGTCAACAACGCCATTGTGCAATCAGTAATCCATAAAGCAAACAGCATTATGTGAACTTGGATCGACCGGTTTTCAGGTAACCGGTCAGAAATCCAGACTTGTCTGGATCGAGCGTCAACTGTGAGGTATACGAAACGAAGGTCATTCGACCGTACAGATGCTGGTGTGTTGTTAGAACATCTCAACAGGTGCACCCTAACTCGAACAGGTGCGGTCAACAGGTATATACACTGGCATCATAGCAGCCCTGGTTTAGAACAACTCAAAAGGTGCACCCTAACTCGAACAGGTGCGGTCAACAGGTATATACACTGGCATCATAGCAGCCCTGGTTTAGAACAACTCAACAGGTGCACCCTAACTCGAACAGGTGCGGTCAACAGGTATATAAACTGGCATCATAGCAGCCCTGGTTTAGAACACCTAACAGGTGCACTGTAACTCGAGCGGGTGCGGTCAACAGGTATATAAACTGGCATCATAGCAGCCCTGGTTTAGAACACCTCAACAGGTGCACTCTAACTCGAACAGATGCGGTCAACAGGTATATAAACTGGCATCATAGCAGCCCTGGTTTAGAACACCTCAACAGGTGTACTCTAACTCGAACAGGTGCGGTCAACAGGTATATAAACTGGCATCATAGCAGCCCTGGTTTAGAACACCTCAACAGGTGCACTCTAACTCGAACAGGTGCGGTCAACAGGTATATAAACTGGCATCATAGCAGCCCTGGTTTAGAACACCTCAACAGGTGCACCCTAACTCGAACAGGTGCGGTCAACAGGTATATAAACTGGCATCATAGCAGCCCTGGTTTAGAACACCTCAACAGGTGCACTCTAACTCGAACAGGTGCGGTCAACAGGTATATACACTGGCATCATAGCAGCCCTGGTTTAGAACATCTCAACAGGTGCACTCTAACTCGAACAGGTGCGGTCAACATGTATATAAACTGGCATCATAGCAAACAATCGTAAACGGTATGATAAACAAAACTTTGAAAACAAGAATACGATGTGTATGATCAGCGTTTATCACTTAAAGGGAAATAATGACCTTTTCCCACAAAAATGGAGTTAGCACTTGAAATCGCCAGACGAGACCAAAATATATTGTAAATTCATCACATTTTGCATGAAAACTTTCCTACCGAAAGATATTTCAAGTTATAGTTGATAAGCGTTCCACACTTTTAACGACCGGTACTTGCAAGTACTTTTGGTCCTCATCAAACTGCGGGCTTTTCCCGTATTGCTTTTTTACGCAATGGAGTGGAAAATATATTGTGCGTTCTGTTTGTTGTGATTATATGCCCGGCGATCCTCTAAAGCTAACAGCGATTGGAAAAAGTGTCAATAAAATCGGAAGCTCATCGATGCACCACACTTTTAACGACCGGTACTTGCAAGTACTTTTGGTCCTCATCAAACTGCGGGCTTTTGGTCCTCATCAAACCCGTATTGCTTTTTTACGCAATGGAGTGGAAAATATATTGTGCGTTCTGTTTGTTGTGATTATATTCCCGGCGATCCTCTAAAACTAACAGCGATTGGAAAAAGTGGCAATAAAATCGGAAGCTCATCGATGCACATCAACGGCGGCATAGTTAGTGGTTGCGACCCTCAATTTGTGAAAATCGATTCATTTGTTTTCAACATTAGAAGTTTTGTAATATTTGTCTGTGGCTGTATATAACACTATGCTTTATATTATCATGAAACATAATATTTTTTCCCAAAAAACTAACAAATAATAACACAAAACTGGTAATTATATCGGAAGCTCATCGATGCACATCGACGGCGACCTATTTAGCGTCGGCGATTTGTTTACAAAGTCATTGTCATGCTTCTCGGCGCACTTAACCATTTGTGGCGAGTTGTTCCTGATTATATGCTGAGAAGCGGGTATCGTCAAAGGCCTATAATCCCATATTCCTGTTTAGTATAACCAAGTCCCGTAGCAAGCTTCGTTTGTGACGTCACTGGTGCCATTCTTGTGTAGCATTGCAAAATATATCTGATTTTGAGTTGAAAGCTAATTAAATACTTATTCATTTTTTTAAGTTTTAATTTTCTTGTTAATCATTATTAAAGGTATTCTATCACTGTATTTCATAGTAGTGACACTTCAGAAACTTATGACGTAATAATATTGTATCCAATATGCATTTCCCTCGCCTTTTGCTATTGTGGCGCAGTGCTGAGTGCTTTGCGAATACTTGCTTGCCTGGGGTTCAAATCATTCCGCCCTTATTTTATTCGAGTTGGTTTAGTTTGCATGTTGTTGTTATTCACGACTTATACTGATAGTCAGTCATGCATCACGGATGCTTCACGGATTGCTTCACGGATCAGTTTGATCGGAAACGTCACAGAGCCTCCAAAAATGCTGCACTCGTGTAAACAATGGTAGGGAAGGACGAATTTGTCAATGACCTTCATGAAGTACACAAGGCACTTGTTTTGTATTTTTTTCTTCCAAACTTACAACTTTGAATCTGGGAATAATTGTATTTAATTCTTAAATTTAAATACAATAATTTTAAAACCATAACGGTAGCCTAAGCAATTGTTGCTAACAAAATCAAAAGGTCATTATTTCCCTTTAAGAGACGATGCGCTCTCAAAGTCGAAGTTATACTTTATATTCAACCACATCCATCTTAACACAACATTAACGTTCGAGTTAACATTAACATAACATTGCTCGTGAAATTGCGTCGGTGATGAGGACAGTGTGACCAATATAATACCAGATTACGATACTTTACAGTCATCTCTACTCCAATAACGGGCAATCAATAAACCAGTCAATAAAGTCCCATTAATTCAACTAGTCATATTCACATAGCAGCGAAATCTCATAAGCACACAATCAGCTCAAGTCCTTCTCACTGACTTGAGAAGTTTGCTGACAGTGGCCAGTGACAGTGACCTTGCTGACAGTGGCCAGTGGCAGTGGCCTTGCTGACAGTGGAGGACAAACAGTGAGTGGTATCCAGATAAGTATGACAGAAACCAAAAACAGCCAGCGTGGGACGGAGAAGTTGGCGGGTTCGCAGCTTACCAGCCCCAGTCCGGAATATGGTCTCCGGAAGCCATGTTGGCAGACTGGAACTCGACCGACGCGAAACCTGTAACGGAAAGACGCGCTTTATAAACACAATAACACTCACAATATGAAGCGTCCCTGTAGTTCAGTTGGGAGAGCGCTGGACTTCTGACCTCACCCGGTGGTGGCAGCCCGGGTTTGAGTCGCTTCGGCGCTCGCTATTTGCCCCTGACTGGGATGGCATGCGGCCGGGCGGTGGCAGCGGTCGCATTCAAGGTCAGATGAAGTCAGAGGTCGGGACGGACCGTGTCCAAGTATGCCGGGCACGTAAACCTTTCGCTTATAAATTCTGCCGGCCGCCAGGATTGGCTTGATCGGGTGGTGGGGTCAGGTCCTGCGCAACAAGCTATGCTTAGCGCGGGGTCTGACCTCGGACATCCATCCAATCAAAAACATTCAGACTAAATAGAGAGAAAAAAAACGTTATTGTTATTCAACGTGTCACGTATTATTAGCACGTACAGCCCGCGAGACAGGGCTTCATTGGCCGAACCAGCCCACAGCCCGCGGGACAGGGCTTCATTGGCCGAACCAGCCCACAGCCCGCGGGACAGGGCTTCATTGGCCGAATCAGCCCACAGCCCGTGGGACAGGGCTTCATTGGCCGAACCAGCCCACAGCCCGCGGGACAGGGCTTCATTGGCCGAACCAGCCCACAGCCCGTGGAACAGGGCTTCATTGGCCAAACCAGCCCACAGCCCGCGGGACAGGGCTTCATCGGCCGAACCAGCCCACAGCCCGCGGGACAGAGCTTCATTGGCCGAACCAGCCCACAGCCCGCGGGACAGGGCTTCATCGGCCGAACCAGCCCACAGCCCGCGGGACAGAGCTTCATTGGCCGAACCAGCCCACAGCCCGCGGGACAGGGCTTCATCGGCCGAACCAGCCCACGGCCCGCGGGACAGGGCTTCATCGGCCGAACCAGCCCACAGCCCGCGGGACAGGGCTTCATCGGCCGAACCAGCCCACAGCCCGCGGGACAGCGCTTCATTGGCCGAACCAGCCCACAGCCCGCGGGACAGGGCTTACGCCTCAAACTGGACTTCGTCTCAGCCAACTAGACCAGCAAACGAACAAAATACCACGGACGACAAATGAGACAGTGGAATGGTAAACAACCCCCCAGGGCCTGCTAGCCAACAACAACGAGTGCACAAGCAAAGGCGTGGTGTTGTGGCTGTGGACATACCAATGGCGTGGTGTTGTGGCTGTGGACATACCAATAGCGTGGTGTTGTGGCTGTGGACATACCAATAGCGTGGTGTTGTGGCTGTGGACATACCAAAGGCGTGGTGTTGTGGCTGGGACATACCAATGCACGCCTTAAACGAATATTGCATGGCATGGTTGCATAGTAGTATAGTAAGACATCGATTATGCGTCGTCTTGCAGTCTTGTATAATAACGTACATGAATAATGGACGAAGGCTGTACGGTTTTTGTTACAGATTGGCTTATGACAAACAATAGGGTGACATGCACTTGGATGAAAAGGATGGATCAATCATGATACTTTGACCAAGAAAGCGATCATCAGCATGGTCGCTTGACAACGAGCGATAAGTACCAACACAAATTGTTGCCCAAAACAAATGAGACCACATTATAGCACATCATCCTCAAAACGTGCGGAGTCAATTGCGATACCGATATTTATATTTTTCGAAACATCTGACGCACAGATGATTGATCACAAAATAAAACCTCATCTTGCCACCCTACTGTGGCGGATCAAGAGAGAGAGGGGGGCATGGGGCCATCCCATGCCCCCCCCCCCCCCCCCTGAGCCTTGCAAAGGCCTAATAGCCTGAGGGGCCCATAGCCAATCGAAGTGACTCGAAACGAATTTCAATCCGTTTTCAAACAATTCGCAAATAAATTTGCCCACTCCATCCTACAGAGGGCCCAGTCTGACTTCTAGAGGGCGCACTCTGACTTCTAGAGGGCGCACTCTGACCTCCAGAGGGCCCATTCTGGCTTGACGAGGGCCAATTCTGGCTTGTAGAGGCCTATTTTGGCATGTTGAAGACATATTTTGAACTAAACGAGTCTATTCTGGCCTACTTTTGTCTCAAGGTCAAAAGGGCTTGAGGGGCCACCAAGGCCTGGGGGCCCACTTTGCTACGCGGTCCCTCCTTGACCGAATCCTGGATCCGCCACTGCCACCCTATCCTGCGGTGCCAAAGCTTTTGCGGACCAATCGAGTTTTTGCGCGAGTTTTTATCTGCCTGCCTGCGGACGTACCTAAACCAGCAGCTCGCTAGTCCAGCTAGGCAACAGCCCGAGCTATCAGTGGTTTTTGTCGCTCCGTCTGGGATCGTGTGGGGTCACGAGGTCATTTGATGGACTTGATGCGGCCGCCAGTCGCCACCAAGTGTACGGGGCGGCTTTTTGTCCCTTGTTTTGTAGGCTGTCCTGTTCGTGGTTGTTGAGTGAAGCGCTGCGGGCCAGAGACCGCACTGGGTGAAATTTCAGTCGTAATGAACTCCTGTGGTCCGCGATGTTGGTCGTGTCAAGTGTCAACTATAGTACATATTGTGGCCTTTGAACCTCGTTTGGTCTGTGAATACGCGATAAGCAGCACAAACAAACAGAGTCTTTCATCTTGCGGTGCGGACAAATATATGTATCGTTGAATAAGCAGCTTGGAATCGACTCGCGCGGAAGCTGGGTGTGTATGCGATGTGTATGGTTCGCCCATGAAACGTGTAACCAGAGGTGAAGTTTCTCACACGCCCCTGCCATACAACAGTAGGGTTATGTTTCGAGGCATAGACCCTGCACGCTGCAGTAGGCAGTCAGCAGGCGTATTCATTACACCCGCTCACTGGCTTTGACAAGTGTGGCTGGCCTCGCCAGTAGCCAGACTCGAGCCCGGAACCCAGGCATGCAGAGTCCAACCGACTGAGCCACCGGAACCCACAGACACTAGTGAGCTACGAGTCCAACCGACTGAGTCACCGGAACCCACAGACACTAGTGAGCTACGAGTCCAACCGACTGAGTCACCGGAACCCACAGACACTAGTGAGCTACGAGTCCAACCGACTGAACCACCGGAACCCACAGACACTAGTGAGCTACGAGTCCAACCGACTGAGCCACCGGAACCCACAGACACTAGTGAGCTACGAGTCCAACCGACTGAGTCACCGGAACCCACAGACACTAGTGAGCTACGAGTCCAACCGACTGAGCCACCGGAACCCACAGACACTAGTGAGCTACGAGTCCAACCGACTGAGCCACCGGAACCCACAGACACTAGTGAGCTACGAGTCCAACCGACTGAGTCACCGGAACCCACAGACACTAGTGAGCTACGAGTCCAACCGACTGAGCCACCGGAACCCACAGACACTAGTGAGCTACGAGTCCAACCGACTGAGTCACCGGAACCCACAGACACTAGTGAGCTACGAGTCCAACCGACCGAGTCACCGGAACCCACAGACACTAGTGAGCTACGAGTCCAACCGACTGAACCACCGGAACCCACAGACACTAGTGAGCTACGAGTCCATACCGGCTTCAAATGGTACATCGTCCATGATGCGTCTTTTTAATGGGATTATTTTAAACTGTATGAAAAAAAAACGACAAAATAGGGCCTGAACTTGACCGTCTCCTGAGCCGTGAGACATAAAGTCCCCGCAACAAAGCCGTGACGTTTCACACGGCTCACGGAGAGTGTTGGAGAGGCAGTTCCGACAGTCAAACACCGGGGGCGGGGGGGGGGGGGGGGGGGGTCTGAGAATCCCAGTCCGGAGAAACAACTAACGTTGGCGTTATGGGTCGCTGGAAAGCGGAGTCACTAGTGGTACCTATAATTACGGTGCAGAAGGTGTCCAGACCGAACAGTGGACTGTTGTTGGTCGCATTTGTGGCACAGCAACGACGGTTAGCTGCCAAACCAGATCATTTTCCGTCCAATATTGTTTCGACGAATACAATTTACCAAACTGCGTGAGCGACTGATGATTTTTGAACATGACTGAATGCTTCGTCATGTACGTGTATGAGAAGCGGCGAGACACTTCAGATCACATGCCACATGCTCGGTGGACTCAACCTTTAGAAGTTTATTTGCTCAGACTAGGTACATACACTTCAAACAGAGGCACTCATGGACTGTACACCAATGATATCTCAAACGTCGATACGAATGTGTTCCGACCACTCGACTGCTAATGTTAGGTGAGCGATAGCCCCCCCCCCCCCCCCCCCCCCCGCTCCGCTCAGCCAATCTATCGGTACTCAGCAGCAGCGCTTTATCGTATTCGATGTAATTCATGATAAGCGGGTCACACGACGATGCAGCAAAAATAGATCTACCGTGCTCGAGTCGATTTACGTCGCTTTTCAGAGCATTTGAATAATTGGTCATTTCTGAACAACCCGATCACAGTACGATTCCCGCCAGATAATTGGAGAAAATGACAACAGCAGTGGCGGCGCCAGGGGTCAAACGTAGGTGAGGCAGTCAGGGGGGGGGGGGGGCGCTGTTCCATGACTTTTTTTAGTAGGTTGGTAAATATATGCAGATCACCACGGTTAATACTTCACCGCTACAAACGGACGTAAGACACGCGGCACGCAAGGCTGTCGATTTGACTTCATTCTGGCGGTTGACAAGAATTGTTTGTGCTCAAATTTGCAATGATATTTTTCATAGGGGCAGTGGGTTTCTCTCAAAACAAGATCACAGTTTCACTACGCCCCCCCCCCCCCCCGTTTTACTGACGTTCCTATGTACGTCCCTACGTCTTTCAGACCAAATGATAAGTCAGACTAAATCATAAGTTTCATCTACTAGTTCCACGCTTCCAAATATTGCCCACCAACATCTTTAAACGTCATGCTTCCCCCTGCCACAGCTACAAACGAAACCCGACCATGAACTAAACACCAAACTCCCTTCCCCCCTCCCCACCGCCCGGCTCCCCGTCGATGAGGCCCCATCGCATCCTGTTCGCGTGGTATTTAGAGGGCACTGACCTGTGACGGGAACTGCTCGTAACACCGACGACTCTCCACCGCGCTTCCACCGGCGACACAGACGGTACGGGCGGCAGCGGGCAGCGACGGGCCGGGGCAGCCGGCTGACACCTAGCGGCCGGCCGGCGAACTAGAGCCGTCTCGTGCGGTCAGACGGTAGATAATACGAGGTCGGACAAACCCGCGGGTGGTGGGGGAAGTGCCGGCTTAACCGATAACGGGTGGGAGGGACGGGTGCAGGGCAGATACCGGGCGCTCACGAAGACGACTGACGCCGTGGGTCGGATGCTTTTCGTCAGCTTATGTGATGTGGTAGGTCCAGTCGGTCTACTCACGAACTTCCCTAGCTCTGGGTCTCCCACGGACCTCAGGGGCGGCGCCACAGATTTTTGCCAGGGGTGGCAAAATTTACTGAGTAGGTACGCGTGTATCCTCTACTGGGAAAAAGTGCCACGGAAGTATACAATGCTTATAAACCTCGCGACAAACAATATTAAGACCCAACACATTTAGTCCTATTTTTGTGTTATTACCGAGCGGGCGCGAAGCGCCCGTGAGGTTTCTCGTCAACTTATTAGACAAATTTACATTTTACCCGGCCCGAACCGGCCCGACCCGGCCATACAGATGCTTTTCGGAAGCTAATAACTTTGCAACCACTGCTCTGATTGAGATGAGGTTTTCCCCATTGGATAGGACCATCAAATCCATTTTGATTTTGGTATGTTGCGTTCTGATAGGGGTGGTACCACAGCGCGTGGCACACGCAAACGTCGACATGAACACAAATCAATTGTGATAAAAATGGCATTATTAAAGGGACTATCCCACCTTGACATTATATTTGAGTTACATTATATTTGAGTTGAGATAGCCATTTTGATGGTTTGGCATTGAAATTAAGTATGGTAGCAGTTAAAACAACCACAATGATCTAATCAAAAAGATATTCGAGTTTGATTTTGACATCTGTAAAAAATAAGGCCCATGTGTATTTGAATAGGGCCTCTAAACCGACAGCGTCATCTCTCTTTACCCAACTGGTAATGATAGTCGACTTGTTTTAAGGTCAGCCTTGGAATATTTTCGTCTTTCATTTCTCGATCCCCGGATGGTTCGCCATCTAGAGGCTAGCACTATCAGCTGGAGTTGATGCAGCAGTTGGCCGCCAGGGACCGCTAGTGAGCCAGGGTGTTGTGACGTCGCAAGCAAATGGTACCAGTTCAATATTTAACGCTAAATATTTATTTATTTATAAATAAATAAATAAATCAATATTTAGTGGTACCATTTGCTTGCGACGTCATAACACCCTGGCGGCCAACTGCTGGAATAACTCCAGCTGATAGTGACAGCCAATCTAGACACCGGGTGGTTCGCCTTTTCAGCGCAATAGATGTCGACAAAACATTGTGCCATACATTTGGCAGCACATAGGATTTCCATGTTATTAAAACAAAATCATATGACGTCACCAACCCAACTTTCCGCTTAAAACTAAAAGTTGAATATCTTCCAAGATAATTTTTTTTCTCTCGAAAAACAAGTTCACGAACATGTTCAGCTGACCTCGCCTGACATGTAGACATACAATTAAGTGTGATTCGACAACTTTAAAAAAGGTGGGACAGTCCCTTTAATCCAAGCATTCGTGTTTTATCGCTGAAGCATGCAGCGCTCAGGACGTACTCCCTTTCGGCGGATTCGAGAAAGGAGATCATGAACAATTTAATACAACTTAACTTTTATGTAGTTTGTCCCAGGGAAGCAACAGATACCGCTCACCGCTCAGTTAACGCCGATTAAGGCGTTTTACTGGTTAATTAGCTGATATTTATTTTTGCAAGTTCTTCAAATATGTTTAGTTTAGCTCATTTTATTTTGATACCGGACCCATCAATTATTACTAGCACCCCACGATGAATTAACTAATAACTATGTATTGCGTTTTTCAGATGGTAGACATGTATCGCGTTTTTCAGATGGTAGACAATTTATAATTAGCAAATAATAGCTTCTGTAATCATAATCTTGGAACTCAGTACGTTGGACAAGCATTAGGAGAAGAAACGAGTAACATATATGTAAGGCAATGACATACACAAACATAGGAACAGCAAACACAACACACCACTGCACTGGTGGACGCGTTTCGTCTTACAGAATTCATCGGCACCGCAGGATTAGATGACATTATAGGTACACACGTGTCTTTATATGTCATGCAAGATTATCCACACACATTCATTCACTACTTTCAAACGGCGTATGTGATACACTTTTCACAACAAAACCAGATATTATCAGATAAATGCCAAAAACATCGCAATACACGGAGTCATCGCGTGAAAGAAACATGCAAGCAGCCGGCGCCCGACACGAATCGATGCAGGCGGGTTAGATAGTGATAACCAATCAATTTACCCCGTGCACTGCCGGGGGGGGGGGGGGGGGGCAGTATAACCTCCTGAGATATAACCCCCTGAAGCAGATATACATCCCCCTGAGGATTGTCATGAATAGCGGAAAACGGCGGCGCGCAGAGACGCCAAATTTGGCATGACTGCTTGGGCATAAATAACCCACATTGTGTGATTTTTTTTATCTGAGGGTCATCTCATAAACATATTTGAAGAACTTGCAAAAATAGATATCAGCTAATTAATAACTCCGAGATACATCCATACAAAACATTCGGACTAAATTTATTAATATATATATATATATATATATATATATATATATATATATATATATATATATATATATATATATATATATATATATATATATATATATATATTTATATATATATATATATATATATATATATATATATATATATATATATATATATATATATATATATATATATATATATATATATATATATATATATATATGTATATATATATATATATATATATATATATATATATATATATATATATATATATATATATATATATATATATATATATATATATATATATATATATATATATATATATATATATATATATATATATATATATATATATATATATATATATATATATATATATATATATATATATTTTTATATATATATATATATATATATATATATATATATATATATATATATATATATATATATATATATATATATATATATATATATATATCAGGTCAGGTCACGTGTGACCCCCACCTCCAAGCAAGTTTTTGAAAGTTCGTGGTCGTGCCAAAGCCACAGTGATTGGCCGAACGGTTTGAAACTCACAAGATTTCATAAGGTCATAAGGTACCTACAATTCGTATATCTCTAATTTGTTATATCGGTGACCGAATGTCAGGTCGATTTCGTGAGCTATAAGTAAGAGAACTATAAGTCAATGCATTGACTTATATGGAAAAATGAAAACACATATAAATCCATAGGGAAATGGCTAAATTTGACCAGCGGCGGCGCTGGGCCCTTGCGACTAGGTAGGCAAGGTAGCATTGTCATAAAAACGTACCCAACAGGCCAATGTGATTGCCTTACCTACACCAGTGCCATACCTACAAAGGTGTATTGGCAAAGAGCGAGCGAGCACCGTCCAGACCTCCAGTTCAGGGCCAGGCTACGGCGGGACGCAAATACAACAACAACACAAATATCCGCTAGTTGATGCAAGACCTTGCTTCGCTTTTGGCGCTAGCTCGCACTATGAGCAACACGAATAACGTCACGGAACACAACTGAAAGCAGTATTAAAGCGGTGGCCAAACTTAGAAGCTGCAGTTACCTAGATGGCGCCATCATCGTTACTGGAATAATAGTTGAATTTTTGTTTTTAAAAGAAATAGTAATTGAACCCCTATGTGGCAAGCTACTGCGAGCCTAAAATAATAATTAGTATTGCAGTCATATTTATTTTATGAAGTTATTGCGCTTACACAGGTTAAAAAGGTAAAAAGGTTCCAAGTGTTCCGTGGCCCACCCTGTGGAAAACGTGAGTTCCGACTGTTGGCAAATGTGCGATCTATCCGAAACTGTAACTTTCGAGTTTTGACTGTAACTAGAGAGTGAAATATGGCTACTTCAAGTTTTGTTTACGTTCGTCAAGTGCTCAATCCATGGAGAGGCGCCCTAGGTCACGCTCGGCTAACCCATATTCTACCGATCTCCGGAGGGGTGAACCGCCGGCTGCACCAATCACAGCCACGGGCTGGATTCCACCGGGCTCTACCGTACCCTGGTGATCAGCTGACTGAGCCAACTCACGGTCAAGGCCGCAGCACAGGGCCGGACAGGGGTTGAGCCTGGCGCGGGCCGCACCAACAACAGTCCGGCTGGAACTGCTGAACATTCAGTCGTTCCTGCCGAAACTGCCTGATATCACAGCAGATGCCAGCATCAACAACGCAGACATACTCTGTTACACAGAAACCAATCTCAAGACCCACCCACCCGACCGACTTGTCAACATTCCGGACTATACCATACACCGGGCTGACAGAGCTGTCGGCAGGAAAAAGTCGGGAGGTGGCGTCGCAATTGCAGTGAATATGCCAATGCAAGTGCAACGTCTTCATAAAATAGTGGGCAAGGAGGGCAATTGCCCCCCCCCCCTTACGGGTCACAGGGGGCCCCGCCGAGATTGGCCCAGATACCATTTGCATTAGCTAAATGGCTTTCAAAAAGTCACAGAGGAGCCCTCAAACCAGGCAAGGGTCACTCTGGTGCATGCCAAGGGCCCTAAGAAACACTGAAGGGCTTTCGAAGCCAGCCCAGAGGGCCTCTTGGGCATGTCCAGGGGCCCATTGAGCCCACCGAGGGGCCCACAAAACTGTCCAAGGGCCTGTCGAGCATGTCCAGGGCCCCATTGAGCCCACTTAAAGGAAATAGTTCACCTTCGGACACTTTTTCAGAACACGATTTTATGATATTTTTTAATACAGTTTCTTTTTTTCTTTTTAAAAATGGTCCTACATCGCGCCAATTCAGGACAGAAAGTTGTAAATTATTGATTTTATGGTGTGCGTTATTGGTCTGCGCATGCTCCATGGCAGTGCTGGCACTTTCATACGGTACGGTACAACATATATGCGCCGTATTCCTTCGCCAAAAAGTCAAATATCTTCGGCTGGAGAGTCTTTTCAGCCAAGACAAGTTCCAGATCAGGATTTCTCAACACGGGCTACAAAACTGCTATTTCAGTTCAAAACCCATGTTGAAGGTGAACTATTTCCTTTAAAGGAAATAGTTCACCTTCAACATGGGTTTTGAACTGAAATAGCAGTTTTGTAGCCCGTGTTGAGAAATCCTTATCTGGAACTTTTCTTGGCTGAAAAGACTCTCCAGTCGAAGATATTTGACTTTTTGGCGAAGGAATACGGCGCATATATGATGTACCGTACCGTCTGAAAGTGCCAGCACTGCCATGGAGCATGCGCAGACCAATAACGCACACCATAACATCAATAATTTACAACCTTCTGTCCTGAATTGGCGCGATGTAGGACCATTTTTAAACAGAAAAAAATAAACTGTATTAAAAAATATAATAAAATCGTGTTCTGAAAAAAAATCCGAAGGTGAACTATTTCCTTTAAAGGGAAATAATGACCTTTTTCCACTAAAATGGAGTTAGCACTTGAAATCGCCAGACGAGATCAAAATATATTGTAAATTCATCACATTTTGCATGAAAACTTTCCTACCGAAAGATATTTCAAGTTAAAGTTGATAAGCGTTCCACACTTTTAACGACCGGTACTTGCACTATTTCTGACCTTTTGTCAAGTACTTTTGGTCCTCATCAAACTGCGGGCTTTTCCCGTATTGTTTTTTTACGCAATGGAGTGGAAAATATATTGTGCGTTCTGCTTGTTGTGATTATATGCTCGGCGATCTTCTAAAACTAACAGCGATTGGAAAAAGTGGCAATAAAATCGGAAGCTCATCGATGCACATCAACGCGGCATAGTTAGTGGTTGCGACCCTCAATTTTTGAAAATCGATTCATTTGTTTTCAACATTAGGAGTTGTGTATAGTTTGTCTGTGGCTGTATATAACACTATGCTTTATTTTATCATGAAAAATAATAATTTTTCCCCAAAAAACTAACGAACAATAACACAAAACTGGCAATTAAATCAGAAGCTCATCGATGCACATCGACGGCGACCTATTTAGCGTCGGCGATTTGTTTACAAAGTCATTGTCATGCTTCTCGGCGCACTTAACCATCTCGGCGCACTTGGCGAGTTGTTCCTGATTAGTATACCCAAGTCCCGTAGCAGGCTTTGTTAATGACGTCACTGGTGCCATTCTTGTGTAGCATTGCAAAATATATCTGATTTCGAGTTGAAAGCTAATTAAAGACTTATTCAAATTATTGTTAAGTTTGAATTTTCTTCTTAATCATTATTAAAGGTATTTTATCACTGTATTTCATAGTAGTTGACACTTCAGAAACTTGTGACGTAATAATATTGTATCCAATATGCATTTCCCTCACCTTTTGCTATTGTGGCGCAGTGCCGAGTGCTTTGCGAATACTAGCTTGCCTGGGGTTCAATTCATTCCGCTCTTATTTTATTCGAGTTGGTATAGTTTGCATGTTGTTGTTATTCATGACTTATACTGATAGTCAGTCGTGCATCACGGATGCTTCACGGATTGCTTCACGGATCAGAGCGCTGCTCGAACGCACGCTAGTAGCGCTTTCGTTCTCCATGGCAACCAGGCGTGAGCCAATGAAAAGCCAGAACGTATTCCCTTTCTGGCTTTTGATTGGCTGACGCCTGGTTGCCATGGAGAACGAAAGCGCTACTAGCGGGTGTCCGAGCAGCGCTCAGTTTGATCGGAAATGTCACAGAGCCTCCACAAATGCCGCACTCGATGTTAACAATGGTAGGGAAGGACGAATTTGTCAATGACCTTCATGAAGTACACAAGGTACTTGTTTTGTATTTTTTCCAAACTTACAACTTTGAATTTGGGAATAATTTTATTTAATTCTTAAATTTAAATAAAATAATTTTAAAAACATAACGGTAGCCTAAGAAATTGTTGCTAACAAAATCAAAAGGTCATTATTTCCCTTTAAGGACGCAAAAACATGCCCAGGGACCTTTCGAGCATGCCCTGGGGCCCATTTAGCCCACTCAGGGGCCCAAAAAACCTGCTTAGGGGCCTCTAGAGCATGTCCACTTGTCCAGGGGCCCATTGAGCCCACCCACGACCCAACAAACCTGCCCAGTGGCCTCTCGAGCATGTCCAGGGGCCCATTGAGTATGTTCAGGGGCCTCTCGAATCTGGCCAGGGGCCCATTATAGTCTGTTTTGGGGCTTCTTGAAACTGCCCAGGGGCCCATTAGTTTTCCCAGAGGCCCATCGAGTCTGTTCAGGGGCCTCTCGAACCTGCCCAGGGGCCATTAGAGCCTGCCCAGAGGCCTCTCGAGATTGTCCAGGGGCCCATTGAGTCTGTTCAAGGACCTCTTGAACCTGCCTGGGGGCCATTACAGTCTGTTCAGGGGCTATTAGTCTGCTCAGGGGCCTCTCGGCTTGTCAAGGGGCATTGAGTCTGTTCAGGGCCCTCCCGAGCTTATCCAGAGGGCCATTGAGTCTGTGAACGGGTCCCTCAAGCCTGCCCAGGGGTTGCTAGCCGTCGCCTGGAGCGCCTGCTATAGCTGGAACGCCTGCTAGCCGTGGTCGGCGCGGTCATAATGAGCGGTAATATGCTGTACTCTGACCCATCTGGTGCAATGTTTTCTTGGGTTTAAAAATAGTAATTTGATAAGTCTGATGCGTTTTTGAATTCGGGGGGAGGGGGTGGGTGGTGGTAATACAAAACAATTTAACAATTTTCATCTCAGGAGAGTGTGTGCTGCAATATTTGTCAGCCAGGAGCGTCGTCGACGGGAGGGTCGGAGGGGGAGGTCTGGGCAAACTCCCCCAACTTTTAGAAGGCGGGGGAAGAGAGGGGTCGACCCGTCCCCCCACTTTTTGCGGGAAAAAAATAACAATTTATCGTAAAATTGCCTTTGCAGTGCAGTCAAAATCCAGCTGTCAAAACCTGGAAAATTGCGCGCCGCTTCGCGGCATGACACAAGTTTCGCAATTGCTTATACAAATTTGGAAAATGGGAAAAAGAATTTAATTAAGTGTCTGGCAGAGGCTCTCCTTGGCGGTAATTGCTGGCCCCAGGGCCCATTCCCTTCATAAAATATTCACCTTTAAGTTTCAAGCCGGCTACATGTTTAGCTAGTTTGCCGAGTTCCGAAAAAGGCTACGCGAACGCAAAGACGAGGAGATCGGCACCCGGAAGCTGCTCCAGCGTTGCAAAATTTGCTAGACCGAAGAGCTAATAGTGGAAACAGGCCAGAACCATCTCCCCAAGCCATCTCACCTCACGGTCTGGTTTCAATATTCACATTTCGTTTTCCAGGACCTAAAATTAAAATTTTCACGCCGTTTCGCGGCGTCACATCGGTAGTCATCGTCATAACGAAGCCAAAGTCATCGTCGACGTCATCGGTTCGTCGTAATGCTGAGTTGAATTAATAACATTTTTAGCTTATTATCCTCTACAAGGCCCACCGCCTATATTTCTGGGTTTTATCAGGCAAAACCGTAAAAATGTCGCGCCGCTTCGCGGCGCTAACTAACAAGTTCATACCTACGTACTATAACATGAAAATCCACATGAAAAAATGCTGCAAAGGCTTAAATACACGTATCAAAATGGGGGTACATTTTTTCGTCACTTCAGCCGCCCCCACACTCAAAAGCTGACCCCCACCTGTTGTCAACTAAGATAGGGTTTCTCTCCAGTACGTAACAATACAAATTAGTAATGCGCTCAGTACAATGCCTACTGAGGGTCCTGGCCCAATCCAGCTCATCAAAAGTCGACGAATAAAACAAATGTTAAAAAGGGGGCCTCACAAAATAAAGTGGCCGAAATCCGTAGAGTTTTTCATATCCAGGGGTATTTTTTGGGGGGGTGGGGGGCCTCTCCCAGGGGCTTGTCCCCCTTTCTGAAGGTCTGGCTGCGCCCTTGATCGCCTGTGTATATCGGTCGCCGTCTACATCTGGCACTCGGGTCGACAGAGATTATGACGACCTCGAACAACAAATACAGACGGTCATAAGCAAACATGAAACATGCAGCTTAGTGATCACGGGACTCTTCAACTCAGACCCGTCAACAAACCCTGCAGGATCCACCAGACTGAAAGATCTGCAGAAGTATCGCCTCCGACTGCTGGTCAATAAGCCAACATTCCATCGTAACGACACGCACTCAATTCTGGATAACATACTGCTGTCGGACTCGGACACAGCACATTACACGAACGCCGAGTGGGATGTACGAGACTGCGGCTACACGGCCCACCATTCAAAAGTCATCGTGCAGTTCCAAGTCAAGCGAGTTCGAGCTAAGCCCACATACAGATCCGGCAGACACTGGAAGCTCCTCGACACCAACAGCTTGCTGAATGACCTGGCAGACGTTGACTGGCACGCAGTTGTCAGACGAGCCGACACATGCAGTGACCAGTGGGAAGCATTCAGCGCGGCTGTTAACGGCATACTCGACCGGCACGTTGCAATTAGACGCTACCGAGTGTACAATCCGAGGCCACCACCCATCAGCGAAGACACCCGACAACTGATGGAACGACGGAGAGCTGCCAAATCCACCAACGACAACGACGTCTACCGCCATCTCAACGCAGAGGTTAAACGAGCGATACGCGCCGACTACCGCAGCAACGTGGAGCAGCGGGTCGCCGAGGCTCCGCCAAGTAAGATGTGGCGGCAAGTTCGGTCAGTCATCGCCTCCAGCAAGACAGCACCGACTGAACCACAGCACCTGACTGCCGACGATCTCTCCGCTTCATACCCGTCTGTATCGCGTTCATACCGACAGGGGCCCGGGAACGATTTTAAAGTTGAGGGGGGGGGCGAAAAATATTTTGGCAGACTTCTCACTTCTCATCTTGGTGCACCTTTTCGTTATCAAATTTTCCTCATTGGAGATTAACCAGCTCCGTGCTGGTGCTCGGCGCCACCTCCGCCGTGCAGGGGAGGAGGGGAGGGGGGCGGGGGGCGTTTCGACGCCCCGCCACAAACTCGGCTCGTATGGGACGTAGACAAAAGCCGAGAATATTGTTCGAAAGTTTCTAAAAAATCACTGTGAAACTATTTCGGACATTTTTGGGTTCAGGTCAATAGTGAGGTCACCAGAGGTCATCAAATGTCATATTTGCCATTTTTAGGACATCGATCCAGAAACCCCCAAATATCCCGGGAAATACGATAGCTAGGAAGAAACGGAAAATAGTAATCGACAGCTATTGACATGTGCAATCAGTACAGTATCACAACACAATTAGCGCAGGTCAATAGTTTAGGCTCCAGAGGTCATCATAGGTCAAAAAGGCTATTTTTGGGCAAATAGTTGTTCGTAAAAAACTTTTTACTTAATAAAGATAAGGCAAGGTTTTTGACGGCATCGTGTTCGTCTCGTCAAGGCGCTTCGAATCACATTCATGTTGACCAGTGTAGGTCAACTTATTTTGTAGAAATTTGACCACCACAGGCCAAGGTCAAGTGGTGACCCAAGTAGGTCATGTTGCACACTGGAAGACGTATCTCGACGAGACAAACACATTGATGCCGGTTTCACTTCTTTATTTTAATTCTATCCAGGGTTATTTACAAAGTGTTGGTGACCTCAGATGACCTCGGCTGACCCTGTAGGGGTCACTGAACACACATTGCACCTGAATCATCAAGGATATCCTATGATAACATAATCCAGAAGGAATTGGACTGATATCATGTGCATCCTTGGAATAGGAAGCATTTTAATTGACTTATAATGGGGTCGGGAAGGTCACGAAATTGACCCGACCCTAGGTCACGTATATACACAATCTTAGATATTCGAATTGTAGGTGCCTATGACCTTATGAAATCCTGTAAGTTTGAAACCGATCGGTCAAAAACTGTGGCAGTGGTACGACCGCAAACGTCTTTGGAGGTGGGGTCACGTGACCTGGCCTGGTGACCTGACCTGAGATGACCAGTGGGCAATAATTTCACACAATGTGAGTAATTGAGGCCCCAGCAGTTGTGGTGCTAAAAACGGCGGCGCTGCGCTCAGACGTTTTTCCGCTATCCTCGAAAAACCTGGGGGGGGGGGCTAAACACCCCGCCCCCGGCACGGCGCGGGTTAACCCGCGAGTTACTGGGGGTATATTTCATAACGCGACTTACTGGGGGGGGGGGCTATTTTTTGCCCCCCCCCCCCCCTCTGATCTCCGGAACTACTGGACCGAATGTAAAAATTCAAACGGCATTCGATAGCCCTGGGAAATTTATCGAGGGAAACATAATATTGTTGACCTCGGGGTCACCGATGACGTCACAGGTCAGGTCAAGTACAAAATGTTTGACCATGTCAAAAGGTCTCGATGGATGGAATTGTCGCGCAAAATTGCGATATTAAACGCATAAGCTGTCGATAAATCGGTATTATTCGTGTGTCTGACACTTCTAAGTACCTTTCTAAGCTGTTTATGACCTTGGGTCAGGCCAAGGTCATCCGAGGTCACGAGGTCAAACTGCAGATTATGTCATTAGGCGTTGTAAGACATGTTTATGGGTTTGTTTTTCGTCTAGAACGCGAACAATGACCTTAGAACATTGTTTGCTCCATATAAATAGAATTAAAAAGCAAAAATGGAAATGCGTTTTTTTTATGCATAGTAATGCTGTGAGAAGTGGTCGATTTTTGTCATCAAGGTCATAACTCGGTCATTTGTAAAGATATCGACTTTAAATTTGGTACACAAATTCACCGCATACGTCTCAATCACATATATTCCGGTTTTTGGATAATTCGATTTTTTCTTAAAAATTTGGTAAAAACAAAAAAAAATGTATTTGGATTTCTCAAAATTTTGAATGTCAAACAAACTCAAAAATCCGAGATAGCAGTTTGATAGCCCGGTCTATTGTCAGTAATTTGATTTAAAACAATTTAGTTTATCTCAAATATCGTACCTTTGACAGCGTTTTCCGCAAACCATTATTTTGCAACAAAAACCGAAGAACATGACACCAGTGTGGGCTGCACCGACCGCTTCAACCGTATCACGGTAACCTACGACATTTACGATAACTCTTGCTTGCAATTGCCGCCCCGTCGACAGAGAATGAGAGGACCAGCCCCTACAGTAACTGTTGGCAGTACTCGGGCGTTTGGGCGTTAAAAACCTACTACACCATAGGGTTCCCATGTTAAATCGATGATTTTCAGACGAGGCTGGCTCGTAACCTATGGTGCATATTTTAAATTCGACTTCTGGAACAGATAGCTACAAGCCTTAGTTACAACGTTTCTATTTACCATTTTTCGATATTCCGGGCGTAAAGGAGTTAAATGGGCTTGGGGGTTAAAAATTTCGAAACGACCGCTGACCGCTTCCAAATGCTACTACAGGTACTGAAATCTATATTACTATTTGATAAGCGTCTGTCTGTCTATCCGGCACCGCTCAGTTTATTCAGTTTAAAAGTCCCAGTTAATTCACGTGCTGAATTGGTGCGGATACCTCCATCCCGGAGATGCCAGCTAGCTATGCATAGGACATATGTGGGAGATGGGACAAGTCACCGACGCACCGGAGTTGATGGGGCGGTGATCCCTTGCCGGGTAATAGGTAATTATGTCAGACGCTTATCAAATAGTAATATAGATGTGGGAGATGGGATAAGTCACCGACGCACCGGCGATGGTGGGGCGGTGATCCCTTGACGGGTAATAGGTAATTATGTCCTATGCAGTTCCAGTTTCAGTCCAGTTAATTAACCCGCGCACTGCAGGGAGATGATTTCCGTCCCCCTCAGGTTTTTCGCAGATAGCGAAAAAACGGCGGCGTGTAGCGCCGCCGGGTTTGGACAAACCTGTTGGAACATCAACTGCGCACACTTTTAAACAAAATTGACCTCGGGTAATCTCAGGTCAGGTCACCAGACCAGGTCAAGTGACCCCACCACCAAAAACGTTTGCAGTTGTGCCGAAGCCAGAGTTTCTCACCGATCAGTTTGAAACTTACAGGGTGCCATGAGGGCATAAGTACTTACAATTCGTTTATCTCGGAATTTTTATATCGGTGACCTAAGGTCAGGTCAATTTCGTGACCTCACCATATTAAGTCAATGGGGAAATATTAAAATGCTTCCTATTTCAAGGATATGCATGATATTAGTCCAATTACTTCTGGATCACATTATTTTAGAATATTCTTGATGATCCAAGTGTAATTTTTGTTGAGTGACCCCTATGGGGTTATTTGAGGTCATCCGAGGTCACCATCACTTTTTTGTCAATAACTCGCGACATAATGAAGATAGATAAGTAAAACCGACAACAATGGGTTTGTCTCGTCGAGACACGTCTCCATATATGCAACATGACCTACTTGGGTCTTGAACTCAGGTCAAAGTCACGTGACCTGAGGTCAAATTTTTAAGTTGATCTAACAAGGTCACCATTTATATTACTCAAAGAGCCTTGACGAGAAAACAATGGCGTAAACAGTTTTCCGTTATCTTTATTAGGTAAAAAGTTATTAGCGAAAAACGTTTTCTTTCTCGAAAAAGCAGCATTTTCTCCTTTTTTGACCTCTGGGTCCCAAAATATTGACCCGATATCAAATTTGAGGGCATTTTGTCGATTGCAAATTTCAATGGCTGGCGATCTCTTTTTCCGTTTGTTTCTAGCTAGCATAGTTTCCGAGATATATGGGAATTTCTGGAGGGAAGTCCTAAAACAGGGAAAACTGGCAAATTTGACCTTCGAAAAAAACACTGAAAACTTTCGATAGAACTTGTATCAAGCTAGCAAACGCCGTTTTCCGTTTGTCGCTACGTAGCTTAGTTTCGAGATCTCACAGGGGGCGGCGGAAATCAACCCCCTGCAGTTCGTGTTCGGCGCAAACCCCCTGCAGTGTGTGGATTAACGTGCTGAATTGGTGCGGATACCTCCATCCCGGAGATGCCAGCTAATCGTCCAGCGGAGCGGAAGGTTAGCACTAGTATACACTACTTCGACTACTACGTCGTAGTATAATTTAATATGACCGCTTCCAAATGTTACTACATGTACTGAAATATATACTACAGGGTGTTTCATAAAAATGTATCCACATGGAAATCTCGCGATAACTCCGCTAGTTTTGGTCACAGGTCTTCAAACTTACCAGCATTGGAAAGCTAATGAAATTATACATCGCATATGTGATAACTAACCCCATCGACGTTCTATTCACTTAGCTTCACCGCAGAGAAGAAGACCGAAAAAATGTGACAAAAACATAGCTATATTTCGGCAAAGGGAGTGATCTTTCACAGATCTGAGGTCGCGGTGGAGCAGCAAACAGCAGGTCCTAAGCGCTGGACCAAACACGCTTGAGCAGCAAACAGTAATGCATATGAAACAACATGGCATGTCTGAGAACAACGAAGTTTCGACAATCGGGGCACCACTCTGACTAAGCCATGGCGGCGACCTCACATCAGATGCTCGAAGTATCGGCCGCCCGACTCCACACAAAGCTGCATCTTGCGTCGCATGTTGGCCATGACCTTGTGGCACATGTCGGCTGTGATGGTGGCCAGGATCTCCCTGATGCTCTCCTTCAGGTTATTCAGAGTGCGTGGTCAGACCTGGTACACTTTTCTTGAGTAACCCCCAAAGGAAACAATACAGGGGGCTCAGGTCGGGTGACCTGGTCGGCCACGGAAATTCCGTCTTCTGCCAAATGAGCCTGTCAGCGAACTTGGCCTTGAGTGCGTCCAGGCTGACATGAGCGGTGTGTGCAGTGGCACCATCTTGTTGCAATTCGCATTCCGTTTCGTTTCGAATCTTCGGGGAGAAGAACTCCCATGAAGCATTGCAACGTCGCGCTCGCTAAGGGTTCATCAAGGGAAGAGTGTACCAGGTCCAACCACGCACTCTGAATGACCTGAAGGAGAGCATCAGGGAGATCCTGGCCACCATCACAGCCGACATGTGCCACAAGGTCATGGCCAACATGCGACGCAAGATGCAGCTTTGTGTGGAGTCGGGCGGCCGATACTTCGAGCATCTGATGTGAGGTCGCCGCCATGGCTTAGTCAGAGTGGTGCCCCGAGTGTCGTAACTTCGTTGTTGGCAGACATGCCATGTTGTTTCATGTTCATTACTGTTTGCTGCTCAAGCGTGTTTGATCCAGCGCTTAGGACCTGCTGTTTGCTGCTCCACCGCGACCTCAGAGCTCAGATATGCGAAAGATCGCGTTCTTTTCGGAAATAAAGCTATGTTTTTGTCGCATTTTTGCAGTCTTTTTCGCTGCGGTGAAGCTAAGTGAATAGAACGTCGATGGGGTTGGTCATCACATATGTAATGTATAATTTCATCAGCTTTCTAATGCTGGTAAGTTGGAAGACCTGCAAGCAATACTACCGGAGTTATCGCCAGATTTCCGAGTGGATACATTTTTATGAAACACCCTGTACTTCGTATATTTGCTAGAGTTTAATTCAATAAATAAAGATATAATCTATGGAAATACAAGTTATTGATAGCAAACAATACCTTTAATTTATAATAGACAAAACAATTACGATACAAATTATATCTTGTCTAATTCATTTGGGCGTTACATTCCTTACTGTTCTACCCGTTGTTCTATTACCCTGGAGAGGACAGCTAGAGGGCCGCACGCCAGTTTGACCGCATCCGTAACGTTGACGTGGGATCAACTTATAAACAAAATGCAGCAGGAATGCAGGTGAAACATTCCCTTTAAGAGTTTTAGACACAACTTAACAGTTAGTTGTAGAAAATAAAATGTAAATACTTGTCATTCCAAACCAGCCTTTATATCCGTTCTAGATCCGCCAGTGCAGATATTTCCCTCTTCTGATACAGCGAGGTAGCTAAACATCCCGCCATGGCTTATGGACCGAAATATTATATAATATTATTAATATTATATAATATATATATAATTACCGAAATAATATGGCTTACTTGCGGTTTGGTTGCCCGGGCGATAACTTTACGCACAAAGGGGACCGGAATATAATATAACTGGATGGTAAAGCCGTCCTACCAGTGTTTGATTATTACCGGTGCGCAAGTGAATAAAATGTACAAATATGACGTACCAACTCTCCCGCCATATGACGTACCATACTCTGCCGCCATATGACGTACCATACTCTCCCGCCATATGACGCCGACAGTCCAGCTGAACCGCAACAACAATGAACAAGAACTATGCAAACATCAGCGATGAGCCTTTGGTCTCAGAATGACCTTGGTTTCAAAGACCCGCCATCGTATATTCGAGCCTACGTTTATTGTTCAAGTCTGCTTGGGTAAAATACTGATACACACGAGATACGATCACAGCCTGACACGGGCCGGCAATACAATACAATACGTCACCTGACACATGCGGTGGTGCGTATATGCAGGCGGCGGAGGCAAGGGTTACATTTCACACACCCCCACACCCACCCACACACACCCCCACCCCCACACACACCCCCCCACACACACCCCCCCACACACACCCCCCCCCACACACACACACCCCCACACACACACACACACACACACACCCCCACACACACACACACACACACACACACACCCCCACACACACACACACACACACACACACACACACACACACACACACACACACACACACACACACACACACACACACACACACACACACACACACACACACACACACACACACACACACACACACACACACACACACACACACACACACACACACACACACACACACACACACACACACACACACACACACACACACACACACACACACACACACACACACACACACACACACACACACACACACACACACACACACACACACACACACACACACACACACACACACACACACACACACACACACACACACACACACACACACACACACACACACACACACACACACACACACACACACACACACACACACACACACACACACACACACACACACACACACACACACACACACACACACACACACACACACACACACACACACACACACACACACACACACACACACACACACACACACACACACACACACACACACACACACACACACACACACACACACACACACACACACACACACACACACACACACACACACACACACACACACACACACACACACACACACACACACACACACACACACACACACACACACACACACACACACACACACACACACACACACACACACACACACACACACACACACACACACACACACACACACACACACACACACACACACACACACACACACACACACACACACACACACACACACACACACAACACACACACACACACACACACACACACACACACACACACACACACACACACACACACACACACACACACACACACACACACACACACACACACACACACACACACACACACACACACACACACACACACACACACACACACACACACACACACACACACACACACACACACACACACACACACACACACACACACACACACACACACACACACACACACACACACACACACACACACACACACACACACACACACACACACACACACACACACACACACACACACACACACACACACACACACACACACACACACACACACACACACACACACACACACACACACACACACACACACACACACACACACACACACACACACACACACACACACACACACACACACACACACACACACACACACACACACACACACACACACACACACACACACACACACACACACACACACACACACACACACACACACACACACACACACACACACACACACACACACACACACACACACACACACACACACACACACACACACACACACACACACACACACACACACACACACACACACACACACACACACACACACACACACACACACACACACACACACACACACACACACACACACACACACACACACACACACACACACACACACACACACACACACACACACACACACACACACACACACACACACACACACACACACACACACACACACACACACACACACACACACACACACACACACACACACACACACACACACACACACACACACACACACACACACACACACACACACACACACACACACACACACACACACACACACACACACACACACACACACACACACACACACACACACACACACACACACACACACACACACACACACACACACACACACACACACACACACACACACACACACACACACACACACACACACACACACACACACACACACACACACACACACACACACACACACACACACACACACACACACACACACACACACACACACACACACACACACACACACACACACACACACACACACACACACACACACACACACACACACACACACACACACACACACACACACACACACACACACACACACACACACACACACACACACACACACACACACACACACACACACACACACACACACACACACACACACACACACACACACACACACACACACACACACACACACACACACACACACACACACACACACACACACACACACACACACACACACACACACACACACACACACACACACACACACACACACACACACACACACACACACACACACACACACACACACACACACACACACACACACACACACACACACACACACACACACACACACACACACACACACACACACACACACACACACACACACACACACACACACACACACACACACACACACACACACACACACACACACACACACACACACACACACACACACACACACACACACACACACACACACACACACACACACACACACACACACACACACACACACACACACACACACACACACACACACACACACACACACACACACACACACACACACACACACACACACACACACACACACACACACACACACACACACACACACACACACACACACACACACACACACACACACACACACACACACACACACACACACACACACACACACACACACACACACACACACACACACACACACACACACACACACACACACACACACACACACACACACACACACACACACACACACACACACACACACACACACACACACACACACACACACACACACACACACACACACACACACACACACACACACACACACACACACACACACACACACACACACACACACACACACACACACACACACACACACACACACACACACACACACACACACACACACACACACACACACACACACACACACACACACACACACACACACACACACACACACACACACACACACACACACACACACACACACACACACACACACACACACACACACACACACACACACACACACACACACACACACACACACACACACACACACACACACACACACACACACACACACACACACACACACACACACACACACACACACACACACACACACACACACACACACACACACACACACACACACACACACACACACACACACACACACACACACACACACACACACACACACACACACACACACACACACACACACACACACACACACACACACACACACACACACACACACACACACACACACACACACACACACACACACACACACACACACACACACACACACACACACACACACACACACACACACACACACACACACACACACACACACACACACACACACACACACACACACACACACACACACACACACACACACACACACACACACACACACACACACACACACACACACACACACACACACACACACACACACACACACACACACACACACACACACACACACACACACACACACACACACACACACACACACACACACACACACACACACACACACACACACACACACACACACACACACACACACACACACACACACACACACACACACACACACACACACACACACACACACACACACACACACACACACACACACACACACACACACACACACACACACACACACACACACACACACACACACACACACACACACACACACACACACACACACACACACACACACACACACACACACACACACACACACACACACACACACACACACACACACACACACACACACACACACACACACACACACACACACACACACACACACACACACACACACACACACACACACACACACACACACACACACACACACACACACACACACACACACACACACACACACACACACACACACACACACACACACACACACACACACACACACACACACACACACACACACACACACACACACACACACACACACACACACACACACACACACACACACACACACACACACACACACACACACACACACACACACACACACACACACACACACACACACACACACACACACACACACACACACACACACACACACACACACACACACACACACACACACACACACACACACACACACACACACACACACACACACACACACACACACACACACACACACACACACACACACACACACACACACACACACACACACACACACACACACACACACACACACACACACACACACACACACACACACACACACACACACACACACACACACACACACACACACACACACACACACACACACACACACACACACACACACACACACACACACACACACACATAGTTCATAGGCACTCAACTCAACTGGTGACATTGAGCTCTACGAAAGCACTGCTGCTACAAGTCATTTCAGAAAACCTGAGGGACAAACGCCTTTCTCATTGACAGGAACTGGGTCCAGTCATTAACATTTGTGTAGCTATTCTGGTAACTAGTGACGTGTACAGCCCCCGTTGAAAGACGATATAAAAAGCAATACATTCCAGAAACGCAGACAGTTACACTTTACAGAAGCATGCACACAAACAACGCCGGTTCACTCTACATCGACGCTGTTTCAATGCCACCTTCACATCACACACTAAATACAGAACCCAGGTATACATTCCCTAAACTTTGGTGTAACTTGTCTGATAGCCCATTAATGCCCGCTAAAATCGAGTAGCGCAAAGTCATAGCCAAACCAGAGAGGTACCAAATCAATCAACGACTGCTAAAAAGAGACGGTGCTAAGTCTCCAGAGACATTAACCGTACTGCATTCCAAACAGACAAACACACGTGATTCTAAACATAATAATATACAAGTGAGCCAGAATCATGACCTATGACTTCAATAAAATGTCACATTAATACAAGCTTTTGGTAAGCAGAAAGCCGCTATGGGTCGATGGCTAACCGGTTCCTCCACTACTCGTTACCACTCCGTCTTTACCTAAACTGCAAGTCCGTTGCAGCCCTAGTCACCACTCACACGGATAGTCTCCGCCAGCAGTCGCGAGCCTCCACTTCACATCACGCAACACCGGCCTCTCGGCCTGGCGTCTTCGGGCAGCGCCGGGGGCTTCACTTCCTCCGGGTACACCTCGCGCACCAGCCGTGGGAACCTCTCCCCAGGACCCGGCGGGCGCAGGCGCTCACCAGCCCGCAGCGGACGGTGGTACTGCAGCTCCGTCTCTTCATCTCCATCCTCTTCCTCTCCAGCTTCACCATCACTCTCTTCACTTTCGCCATCTCCCTGATCATCTTCCCGACCCTCCGTCGACACAGCGGACCCCCGCGACCACTGCGGCGCAGTGCGGCGATGACGCCGCCCAAGCGCAAAGTAGAACACCGTCACAATCAACACCCCTATCAGCACGGGCGCGTGCACCGTCCAGTCGCTCTCCCCTGTCACCTCCCCGGGCACGTGGCAGCCGGCGCAGCGCCACATCCTGCTGGTGACGTTCACCATGTCCTCGACATCGGCGCAGATCGCTCCGGCCGGGTGCATCCTCCGGCCGGAGACGGTCTCCAGCTGACGCGCCTGGGTGAGGAGCAGATCGGCGCATACCTCACACACCGCCGGCGAGCCTTCAGCGGTTGTACGGTTCCCATTCTTCTCCACGCACGCCCGAAAGGCGTCATGTCGTCGCGATACCTCCACCACGTCCTCGTTGACCTTGTACCCTCCGTATCCCAGCTTCGTGACGCACCGGTCGCAGCGGTTCTGCGCCACGACCGTCTGGTAGTAGCGCAGGTGGTACGCGATGACATGCACGTCGTCCTGGCCGAGCAGTTCCAGATGGCAGTCGGCGTCCGCAGCGTTGGTGCCCGATAGGATATGCTTGTATGCGAGCTCCAGAGGATAGCGGTTTTGAGCACAGCGGATACACACTGCCAGTGGAAGCGACGCCTTCACGGTACACGCCATGAAGTCGGCAAAAGCATCGGCGAAGCTGGCCAGAAGCAGACGGCAGGGTTCCGAGATGTTACCCCGTCGTTTGAAAGCCAGCGAGCGGTTGGCCCGCTGCATACGAACCAGGTGCGTCTCAGGCGCGTCGGCCGGCGGTGGACGAGGCCAGGTGAACAGGGCGACGAACAGGACCAGAACGCCGGCGTACACGAGGTACGCGACCATCTGCATCACCCGTTGGTAGAGACCAGGCCAGTCGAACCCCGCCGGACGGGGTGCAGCGGTGGTGGAAGGCCTGTGCCAACCTCTGGCCGGACGTGGAGACGGGTCCATTTCCGGTGAGCGTTTACTTCCGGTGGAACCTGGTGTATTTCCGGCAGATGTTTTACTTCCCGAAATGCGAGAATAGTTCCGGTAGGCGATAGTTTTCTTCCGGGAGGTACCGTCGCTGCCAGAGCCCACCGGTCTGTTGAAGGAATGCATGTGAGAAAGTGAAGTAACGCTGCATACGGTAGCCCTTGGGATCATACCAGTCATTCAAGTCAATCTGTAGCACTAGACAATGTAGTTGTAGTTCATAAAGTGATAAAATGATCAACGACATTGGAAATCGTGTAAGGTGACGTGAAGCCGCAAAGGAAAGAATGTTATTGCTATCGCTATATAACAAATCATAAACATGGGATGGAACATGCCACATGTCTATCCCGACAAAGTGTGTCAATACCATACTAGATTTAATCTATTCATAACCTACGTTTATTTGTGAGGAATTTCGGCATCTAACACTCAGGTTTTTAACAAGATTAGCCGCTAAATCTGTGCCATCACACTCGATCAGTGGACGTCATTTGCTTCTTGACAAGCGATTCTTTTAATCCGTAGCAAAACTGATATATCCGATATTCATAAATGACTGAAAACAATGTATATTGTATAATGACGATATACAATAAATCTTAATGCAAGTCCGATTTGAATATATTCAGAATTCAATTGCACATCGTCGAGTCGACGATTGCTAGAAACTGGAAATATAGCAGATACATGCAAATTCATATAAAGCAAACATACGACTGAATCCTTGATGCAGTACACCAATATGGATAATATGGAATAACAAATATAAATGTACACACCTGCTTAGTCAAGAGTGGCAAGCTGGCCGCTTGACACTTCAGCCTTCTAGCTTAGTCGTGGAGTTCAGGACTAAATAGTAAACATCACATTTAAATTGACCAAGGCAAGCAAGACCTTGAAGAAAGCAAGAACCTCGTCCACTCCACATATGAATACATATGCCAATAACAGATCCTGGACTCTCATCCCCTGGACCTAAATCCTGGATCAATGGAGACCCAAGTTCGCTACGGGCCGGGCTGGCCCGGTCCATATAATATATATGGGCCGGGCCTCAACTTTAAGGAAATCACTGGTCTCTGGACGGGCCTGGGCTGAGAATGTTGAAGTATTGCGCCCAGGTCAAAGCTTTAAAATATTTTAACCAGCAGTTTACTTCTACAGCAACACACTGTTGCTGTGGCTGTTTTTTTTTGGGGGGGGGGGGTCGCATAGTTGGTTCATTGTTTCACATTTATAAATGTGAAACAATGAACCAACTATGGTAACTAAGAGTTATACAAGTAAATGTGCTATAAGGATAATGATTGCAAATGTTGTGAAAATAATTATATGCTTAATCTGAACGGGCCGGACCGGGCCTGGGCCTCACCATTATGAATTTGACCAGGCCTGGTCCGGGCCTGGGCTTGGTGTTCATGGGGCCGGGCCGGGCTGGGGGTTGGTGGGCCGGTGACGACCACTGATGGAGACCTCATATCCTCTTTCAAAATTTGTGATTAGATCCACTGCGATCAGAGATATTAAGCATCCATTTGTTGCCAGGTTCTGAGATTCACCAGGATCCCTGATCCAGCGCCTAGAACCCAGGACAGAATAGCGATCCACTGGGTCCATGGCAGACATCCATAAGCTTTGTCAGGGTCTCTCACACCATCTCCATGAGCAGGGAACCAAAAGAACTCACCAGTAGCCAGACTCAAACATGTAACTCATGGATTCTGGGCAGTGGCGGATCCAGGAGGGGGGGGGGGTCACTGGGGTCATGACCCCCCCCCCCCCCCACACCCTTGGGCCATGGGGGCACCACCGCGCCGTGGGAGCACCACCACGCCGGGGCACCACCAAAATAAAGCAAACAAATCGTTCTTTGAACCAAGGGCACCACCGCGACGTGGGGGCACCACCGCGCCGGGGCACCAGGGGCACCACCGCGCCGGTGTGCCAGGAGCACCATCGTGACGGTAGGCGGCACTGTGGGGCGAGGGGAGACACCGGGGCACTGTGCCTCCTTGAATCCAGGAGGGAAAACAATGGTCTAGTGCCGCCATAAAATCACAAGCATTGGTCGCTGGAGAGAAGAAAAATCGCGAAATGATGCAAATTAAAATTGCTAAATTATGCCCAAAAAATGTCCCTCATTGCCTCCCGTCCCTTGGGCTATGAAGGGCCACCAACGTGACTTTATACCAGAGGCAACAACGTATCGGACTCGAGGGGCGGGGCCCCTTGGGCCTGATACATATAGATTATAGAACTTTCTTTTAGAGCCTAGTCATCCAGACAAAAACAAATAAAGCACAAAAATTCCGCGCAGCTACGCGGCGCAAATCAATCGGTGTTTTCTTTTCCAGTACAAAAGGGTCTAATATAGACTATACATACTGGCGGCCGCAGGGTGGGGGGGGGGGGGGGGATATGGGGCCATGGCCCCATCTTTTGCATTAGATGGGGGTGGGGGCAGCATGTCTTTTGACCCCACCTTTTGCTCCAGACATTTACTCGTTTTGACCCTGCATCTTGGTTCCAAAAGCAAAAAAATATTTATCCAACCCGCTCAAAACCTCAAATTTTGGCGCCGCTTCGCGGCGGCAATAATAGTTTATCGCATGCGTAAGATTTACTGCTCGTAAAAAAACGGCTTCCAACCCCCCCCCCCCCCCCCCCCCCCCCCCCCCCCCCCCCCCTCCCCCCCCCCCCCCCGCCACGAACCTTCCCCCCCGTCACGAACCTCGACTTCCCTCTTGGTCAATTCTTCATTAGCCGTCTGGGGCCGCCCTTGACTGTACAAATAATATATTTTAGCACCATCCACGGCATTTTAAATGATAGAAAGGGTACGACTGCTATTGCAAATACCTATAGCCAACGTCGTAAATTAAAAAAAAAATGCTGAAATACGTGCACCCTCAAAATATAGTGGACCAAATCCGTTGAGTTTTCAGTTTTGGGTATAGGTAGGGCACCACTGCAATTGATGACCCCCCTGCAGATTTTCTGGATCCGCCCCTTAACGTCATCTGATGATGATTGGGTTTTGGACGCACCGACTCTTATGGTCGCACATGTTCGTCATCTTGCTCGTTTCGTCAAGATATTCGAATCATACCATGGTGACCAGGTTACCCAAGTCAAATTCAAATATTAACCTCAGGGGTCAAGGTAATTTAAGGTCATGTGGTGAACCAGGGTATGTGGTGCTGTGCAATGTCGGACGCGTCTCGGCGAGACATACAGTGGTGGCGGTCTGACGTCCTCATCTTCAATTTATGCTGTCAAGAGGGTTATTGGCAAAGTATTGTGCTGGTCACCTCAGATGACCTCACTCATCTTGTAGGGTCAATGAACATTGTAATAATTGTACTTGGGTCATCAAGAATGAGCTATACAGAATAGCATAATCTTAAAATAATTATTCTGATATAATGCGTATCCTTTGATAAGAAAACATTTGTATATTTTATCGTTAACTTACGATGGAAGTCACGAAACTGACCTCATTAGGTCACCGATATATACACAAAATCCGAGATAACAGGGTTGTAGTTATCTATGGCTTGATTACGTCCTGTGAGTTTTCAAGTGCTCAGCCAAACACTGTAGCCAGTGGCTGCGGCACGACCACAAAAGATCTAGCTCGCTTGTGCATTTAACTATGTTTAAAACAAACTCACAGACTTTGTAAATGTTGTTTAGATTTCTTAAAAATCAGAAAAATGTCAATTTTCGGTCGATTTCGGTCGTTTAGGGACATGGCACGATGCCCCTTACATCCGCCCTTAAAATGAGCACCAGCAATTATTTGTGGAAATCCACACCTTGACTGGTAGGCTTGGTTGCCGGAGGCGAGGCGGCGGAGAGCGACCCACTGACTGGCCAGCTGTAAGACAGCGCAGGATCTGGGAGCAGCAGCTGCTCCAGCGAAACGAGCTGGAACGAGCTGGGGCTGAAGCCCAGCTGCTGCGAGCTGGGCCGGCGGCGGCTGGCTGCGCTCACCGCTCGGTGCCCGTTTCGGCGAGTTCCGCCGCCTGCAGGCGAGAGCGCGACTGGACTGGACGCGCGGCCGGCACGCCGCCCCCGTGCTCGGGCGGCGTAGCATTGTTCTCCATACTGTTAAGAATAAAGACAAACGGAGAAAATAGATGGCATTGCAGATATTGCTTTCTATCATGCGGTTGGAGAAACGGATATAGGCCGGAGTCGGAGCTGGAGTCGGCGTCGATTTGTTCAGGCCGGAGTCGGAGTCGCTAAAATGCTGTCGACTCCGCAGTCCTGATGCCCAGTGCATAATCTAGGTACGTTTTAGGGTTCATAATATGACTCGTCATGCACAAAACTTGCATCTCAGCTGAAGTCGGTGGCGGCAGCGAGCCCCGATCGTTATCTGGACCCGAAGGGCTGAGGCCGTGACGGGAGTAAGTCAATCCCGTTGAGCACCGACTGAATTTGTTATACGGCGGCCGATAGTTGATTCCACAGAGCACAAGTCTGTCACTATAGGTGGGATCTTTACAAAAGGTATGGCCCACTATACCTTTGGAACTGGGCGACAGCTTGGTTTAGTGACTTGGTTGCAAGAGGTTACATTGCTTAACCACGCGCAGTGGAGAGGGGTGTGCCACTAACACGCAGCTGAGAGGGGGGGGGGGACTTTAGTGCCCCCCCCCCCCCCCTAAGCTCGTCGAAAGTATGAGAGCTATAACGATGAAACTTACAGGGTAGGTAGGTGCTATGATTATCTACATTTTCTAAAATTGTCCTGACCTTCGGTCAATATCTTCCAGGTCAAACGAGGTCACGAAGGTCAAATCTGGCCAAATGTCACAATTTTTGGAATTTGACTTCTGGCAATTTGTCCAAAGTTGTTTCCGGGAATGAACATTGACATTGACTACCGAATGGCGTTTGAATCATCCTGATCCGACTGTTGGTTCCGAAGATATCGCTTTGCCGACCTCGATTCTGGCCGCCATCTTAGACTGAAAACCCATATAACTCAAATTTCTCGACAGAATTTGATTTTTTTGCGTCAAACGATCCGCTATTTATTTGGCGTTAATGTCGCGCAAAAAAACCACCGCCCTGCTTTGTTTTTAGCTATTCACGAAAAACGTGTGTGGGTGTGTGGGGGGGGGGGGGGCACAAAGGTGCCCCCCTCCAATGCGAGTGTTAACCCTTGCCCGGGTGGCGGGGTAGTTGCCATCCCCTCGGTTTTTCGGGAATAACTCGCGTAGTTAGCAACCGACTGCGATGAAACTTTCAGTACCCTACTTTTGAACAATGACACATACTCTGAAAATGATGAACTCCTACCCCACTTGACCCGTGACCTAAGACCTGTTTTTCAAGGTTGTCAGGCGCAACTGGCGTCCCGTAGTATCGATGCTTGTAACTTGTGCAGTTTCCGAGTGTTTGTTGTTCAGAAGCATATGCACAGGTATTACCAGGTAACATATATGGTTTCCACCGAGATAGTTACCTCGGTTGACCTTTTCAGAGGTCAACCGAGGCCAATGACCTCGGATGACCCGATTACTTTTGTTTACTTCTGGCAGTTTCTAGGACATTTTGTGACGCTGATTTCAAATCTGGGACCCATTTTACATAATTATATGTTCCACTGGGGTCATGCGCTTCCACAGGTCAACCAAGGTCACTGACCTCAGATGACCTGCCATGACTTTTATAATTTACAATTTATAGGACATTTTATGACGCTGATTTCAAATTTGGCACCCATTAAGCATATTCATATGCTTATTCACGATTCTAGCACGATTAAATTAGATTTCTACACATTTACAATGTGGATGACTTTTGGACCATTGCCATGACCTCAGGTCACTTAATGACCCAGAACCTTAAATAAATATCAGCGGCTTCCTCTCGTCACAAGCAATACGATCGTGTATGAATCGAAGCTCTAACTCAATTAGAGGTGAAACCGCCGGGGGGGGGGGGCGTACCCCCTCCCCTACCCGGTCACGTAGGTATTTTGACCTACCCGGGCGAGAGTTAAAACACAAGCAGCCAACAGAATCAGAATCAGTCCGCCCCTGTAGCTCAGTTGGGAGAGCGCTGGACTTCTGACCTCACCCGGCAGTGGCAGCCCGGGTTCGAGTCACTTCGGCGCTCGCTCCACACTCCACAGGCCCCTGACTGGAATGGCCTGTGGCCGGTGGAAGCGGTCGCACTCAAGGTCATGTGACGTCAGAGGTCGGGGCGGACCGTGGCCAGAGGCCTGTTCACGGACCCTGCGGTTGGCTGCGGTTCGGCGGTCAGCAGTGGTCGGCAGCCGGTGGGGTAACTAAAAGTGGGGATGGGCGAAAGGTTATGACGTCACACGGCTGCGGTTGGCTGCAGTTCTGGCGGTTGCCACGGAGCAACCGCAGGATGAAATGTCCGTGTGTTCAAGAGACGCCCGCTTGTGATGACGCATAAGGAAAGGGGCGGGGCTAGAGCCTGCTGGAAACCGCCGAACCGCAGGTGGTCGTTAAGGCCTCAGGTATGTCGGGCACGTAAAACTTTTCGCTTCTAAATGCTGCCGGACGCCAGGAATTGCTTGACCGGGTGGTGGGGGCAGGGCCTGCGCAACAAACAATGCTTAGCGCGGGGCCTGACCTCGGAAATCCATCCATTCAATAACATTCGGACTTTTTTTAACATTCGAGGATCTCCCAGATTGGGATGTGTGGTACATGTATCCATACAATGCAGATTTTGGTAATGGTTTGATTTACCACACCTTTCTATCGATGACATTACTATACCAGTAAGGCGCCGTAGTTGGCGATGAACGAGCGAGCGCGAAATAAATGTATGGTGAATTTCAACCCGATCGGGCAAGTAGTTCCTGAGATACAAAAAAGGTGCGCACGTGCAGAGGCACCCCACCCATGACTTGTGGGTAGGCGGCGGCGGAGGGGTCCCTAACCACACACCAAATTTGCACATAATCGGCTCAGCCGTTGCAGAGTTTTTGCGAGAAAACACTTTTCAACACCCCTCACGCGGCACGCGCCACGCGCAGTGGTAGTCACCCCACATGAGTCGACACCGGTCTCAAACAGGGTAGGTTGGATGGGGCTGCTCAGCAAAAATAAGTCAGCTTGTCAATCGGACGTGTGGTTGCAGAGATGAGCTTCTCAAAAGCGTCGCCACGGGTCGGGTCTGGCCGCTCATATTCAGATTTTTTTCACATATACCACGGAAAGACGAGCGAGCGCTTCGGGCTCGCTCGTAATGATAGTATACTATTCACATATAAAAACATGCTGTGTGGTACATGAATACATCAAATGCAGATTTTTGGTAATGGGTTGATTTTGCACACCTTTCTCTGGATGAAATTACTATACCAGTAAGGCGCCGTAGTTTGCGATGAACGAGCGAACGCGAAATAAATGTATGGTGAATTTCAACCCGATCGGGCAAGTAGTTCCTGAGATACAAAAAAGGTGCGCACGTGCGCACGTGCAGAGGCACCCCACCCATGACTTGTGGGTAGGCGGCAACGGAGGGGTCCCTAACCACACACCCAAATTTGAACACAATCGGCTCAGCCGTTCCTGATATATAGAATAGGGATGTGCACATGCGCACGTGCAGAGGCACCCCATCCTTAACTTGTGGGAAACTGGCGGTTGAGAGGTCAATAACCACACACCAAATTTGAACACAATCGGCTCAGCCATTCCCGAGATATAGAATAGGGGTGAGCACGTGCGCATGTGCAGAGGCACCCCACCCCCGACTTGTGGAAAATTGGCGGCTGAGGGGTCCCTAACCACACACCAAATTTGCACACAATCGCTCAGCCGTGCAGAGTTTTTGAGAGAAAACACCTTTCAACACCCTTCACGCGGCTTGCGCAGTGGTAGTCACCCACATGAGTCGGCACCGGTCTCTAACAGGGTAGGTTGAATGGGGCTGCTCAGCAAAGAAGTCAGCTTGTCAATCGGACGTGTGGTTGCAGAGATATGAGCTCAAAGCGTCGCCACGGGTCGAGTCGGGCCGGGCCGGGCCACTCATATTCATCCCATATACCACGGAAAGACTGTATTATTATTATTACGGGCGATTATTATTATTGCGAGCGAGCGCTTCGCGCTCGCTCGTAATAATACTATTCACATTTCAAAACATTGCAGAATAAAAGTATAATTGTTGGTCATGTAAAAACACTGGGCTTCAGTGCTTCTAGCAGCACTGGGCGGATCCAGAGGGGAGGGGGGGGGGGCAAAGGGTCATGCCCCCCAAACCGCCTGAAATCGGCGCAAAATTGGCACATTTCCTGATAAATAAATAAAATATAAGCAACTTCTACGAAGGAAAGTTTGTTTTAAATCGGCTATCAATGTATAAGCAAGCAAAATCCGATGAGTTTTCAGAATTGTGTGAGACTTTTGGGGATCCCCCCCCCCCCCCCCCCCCTCCACCCCACCCCAAAAAAAAACACCATTCTGGATCCGCCAGTGACTAGCGGTATATATCTGTTACTAGCTGTGCAAATCTCAAACTGAAATAAACTGAACAAACCCATTTTGTTGCGAGTCAAATTCACCTTTCCCCTAACTAGGGTAAACAATTGTAACACCAGACACATTCAACACCAGACTTTTCATGCTATTGACAATGTAGACAATACTGATGCACTACTGATGCATGATGCACTACTGACACAATACTGATTCCTTCTGAACCCTGCTTTAGCCAAGCTAAGTAGCTGTTGGATAGCTCTGTTGTTTTGTGTATTTTTTGAGGAACCACATTATATTTAGATATAAGGATTAGATATTTAGTTTTGTGGATCGTTTAAGTATTATTTTTAAGCATTCATAGTTAGCTGTTACCTCTTACTTGCTTTTTAAAGGACTTTTCATTCTAGCTTGTGTGCGCCAAAATTGTCTTAGTCTTATTTTTGTGTTATTAGTTGCAGGGTTGGATAAGTAGATATTTAGAAAATTAGGGATAATTAAGGTGTATTTAGTATTCAGTTTATTTAAGGATTAGATATTTAGTCTAGTATTAGGTGCACTCATAGCTGATTTGTGTCACTAGCTTTACCTAGATCTAGTTAAGGTTTAGAAGAAGAAAAAACAAACAAACAAAAAACAAAAAAAAGTTAAGGTTAAGTTAGTAAAGTATTGAAAAGTGCATAGTACCTAAGTTATATACCTAAGTTACTAAGTGTATTCAAATGAGCATGACTAGGATGCAGGCGAAGGTAGCAGAGCTAGAGGCCCTCCAGGCTAGAGTAGCGGAGCTTGAGGCGCAGTTAAGTAAGTGTAGGTGTAGAGATGAGCCGCAGGAGGGTGTAGCTCCTGACCAAGGAACGTATGCGCAGATCGTGGTTAGGGGGTCAGAAAAGGAGCCTACAGGATCAGGGACCAGTGGTAGTTCTGATAGGGGCATAAGGGAGGAGGATAAGGCAAAGGTGGATAGTGCGGCTGGGGTTTGGAAGTGTGTTGGAGGGTCACGTTTCTGGAGACTCAACATTGTGGAAAGTAATGCTAGGGCCACAGACAGTAAGGATGAGGAGGGGTGCTGGGTAATGGAGGGTGGTAGGGTAGAGTCAGGCAGTACAGCCCCAGGGAACATCAGCAGGTTACAATAGCAAATAGGTTCAGTGCGTTAGAGTCAGCAGCTGAAAGTGACGGGGAACAGGTTCAGCATTTAGTGGTTGGGGACTCAAGGGTAAGGCCCTTAAGGCGAACATTCTGTGGGAAGAGGGACAAATGTATAGTCAAACCGGGGGCAAAAGTAGTTGATATGGGCCCTGTCATTGAGGCAGAACTTGGTAGGAGTAGCCCGGAGACAGTTATAATACAGGTGGGGGGTGAACAACATAGGACCTAGGCAGAGTGTGAGAATAGTAGCGGAGTACCGGAGCCTGCTGCAGAGGTTGAAGGAGTCCAGGAAACCAGTCATTGTGACTGGCATCCTCCCTCGCTGTGGAGCCAGTGAGGAGTGGTACTCGAGAGCTCTGTCTGTGAACAGCTCAGTTCAGAACTTATGTTCAGCTATGGGGCTTAGTTATGTAGACTTATGGGATCAGTTCTATGAGTGGCATAGGTACTATATGAAGGATGGGCTTCACTTATCGGATGAGGGGGCAAGGGCTTTGGGAGATGCCTACAGAAGTGTCATTCAGGGAAACTAGGTAGGAGGGGGGGGGGGGGGGGGGGGGGGGGGGGGTGGGGGGGGGGGTTCAGGGACGCTAGTACTAGGGCTCAGGAAGTAAGCATTGGTAGAAGTTCATGTCAGAATAGGACAGTAGATCATAATTCCCTCAGAATTAGTAGAGTCAGCTCAAAGTATAAGATCACATGTGTGTTGCTGAATGCCCAAAGTATTAGGTCTAAATTTGATGAGTTTGAGTGTTATGTTGCCCTTGAAAAGCCTGATATCATTTGTGTAACCGAGACATGGGTTAGTGAGGGGTATAATAGGGATAGGCTACAGGATTCGAGTTACAAGGTAATAACATGTTCTCATACTGCAGAGAATCACGGCAGGGAGGCGGAGTGTTTGTATATGTAAATAGCTTGTACTGCACTACTAGAGTTGATGATTCTAGTAAAGTAAAAGAAGTAGAATCAATCTGGCTTGACATTAAATTGGTACAGGAAACAGAGGAAGGTTGAGGATAGGTGCATTTTACAGACCAGGGAATCTTCCAAGGAACTCCCAAGCTGAAACAGACCAAGATATTTGTGAGGAAATACGTAGGAACTTTCGGGCTCAGTGTCTTATTATGGGAGATTTTAACTTAAGAGGATACGAAAGTATAGCAGAGGAAACAAATGAGTGTAGGTTGTATAGGCAAATCTTTGAAGAGGAGCTTTTCATGCATCAGTTTGTAACAGAGCCAACTAGACATTGCTCCATTCTAGACCTTGTATTCTCAGACAACAGTGATCTAGTTAGTGACATAAGTATTTGTGCAGGTCTAGGAACCAGTGATCACAATATGGTTAAATTCAATATCTCATCAGAAATGAGGCCCAAAGATAACCTTATTATGGTTCCAAACTTCAGCCGGGCTGATTTTGATGGTATTAAGAAATGACCTCGCACAGATAAAATGGAACGTTGAGTTGGCAGGTTTAGATGCATGTGAGGCCTGGAATGTTTTCAAAGCTAGATTAAGCCAAATTCAAAATCGGCATATACCCCTCAGGCACAAACGTAACAGAACCAAGGGAAATCCAGTTTGGCTTACCCCAGAAGTAAGGAGTGCTATACAGGCTAAAAGAAGTGCATTTGGCATTTTGAAGGATCTTCACTAGATATAAATCAGAAGGCCTACCAGAATGCAAGAAATTCAGTTAAGAAAAAGGTCAGAGCAGCTAAAAGGGCAAAGGAACTTGATTTAGCTAGACATTGTAATGCAGATAGTAAGAAGTTCTTCAGTTTTTATAAGTTAAGTACAGTTTCCCAAAAATATAGGTCCATTTAAGGTAGATGTGTTAGTTAGCAAGGACAGTGAAATGGTTGAAGTGCTTAATGATCAGTTTCAATCTGTCTTTACTATCGAGGACCAGAGTAGTATTGCAGCACTTCAGCCTGAGCTAGAGACAGAGGAGACTATAGGAGAGCTAGGTGGCATAAGTAGTGAACTTGTTCTAGAATATCTAAGAAAGTAAGGCCTAACAAGGCAAAGGACCTGATGAAATCCATGCTAGACTTTTAAGAGAATCTGAAAGGAGTTGTCGGTTCCATTAGCCATAATATTTTCTAAATCACTTGCAGATAGTAAAATTCCACTTGATTGGAAAAGAGCAAATGTTGTTCCTATTCATAAAAAGGGAGATAGAAGTAAAGAGGAAAACTATAGACCAGTTAGTCTGACCTCATTAGTCTGCAAGGTGCTTGAATCAATCATCAAAGATAAGATTGTTGAATTCTTGGAGCAAAATGAACTCATCAAGGATACACAGCATGGCTTTAGGAAGGGCCGTTCTTGTTTAACTAATCTTCTGAGTTTTTGGATGTTGCAACAGATAGCTTTGATCAAGGTAAACAGCTAGATGTAGCTTTTCTTGATTTCAGTAAGCATTTGACAAAGTCCCCCATACAAGACTGGGGTTGCAACTTAAAATTCATGGGATCAGGGGCAAGATTCTGGATTGGATAGAAACGTGGCTTTCAGGGACGCCAGCAAAGGGTTAATTGAATGGGTGCCAATCACAATGGAAGGAGGTTCTCAGTGGGGTTCCACAGGGCTCAGTCCTGGGGCCCATTGTTTTTTATAATATTTGTGAATGCAATTGAGAACAGTATAGACAGCAAAGTCTTGAAATTTGCAGACGATCTAAAAGTTGTCAGGATTATTAGAGGAAAACATGATCAGGATGTTTTTCAATCAGATCTGGACAAGCTAGTTGAGTGGTCTGTAGCATGGCAGATGAAATTCAATTTGAGTAAATGTAAGATTATGCACGCTGGACGGGTTAGCAGTAAACATAGGTATGAAATGGGTGGCAGATAATGGAGCAGATTGAAAAGGAAGAGATTTAGGTGTTGTGGTAAACAATAGACTATCAGCGTCAGACCAGGTTGTAGAAGCTAGGAAAAAGGCACTTAGAATGCTAGGGGCCATTAACAGAAATGTTTCCTACAAGAGTGAAAAGGTAATAACAAAACTGTATTGTGCATACGTTAGACCACATTGGAGTATTGTGTACAAGCCTGGTCTCCAACATATGAGAAAGATTGCTGGTTGTTAGAAAGAGTTCAAAAAAGGGCAACAAAAATGGTTATTTGTCTTGGTAGTTTACCTTATGAAGATAGATTAAAGAAATTGGGTATGTTTTCACTTAGATATAGAAGGCTAAGAGGAGATCTAATTGAAGTCTTCAAATTTGTAAATAGTCAGCATTCTGGATATTTAAAGGGTATGTTTGAGATCAATAGGGAAAATCGAGGTAGAGGTCATCAGCATAAACTCATTATGAAACAAAGTAGGACTAGGCTACGACAGTCATTTTTCAGTAGAAGGGTTGTAGGACATTGGAATATGCTACCAGGGGGATGTCGCTGATGCAGTGACACTTGCTTCCTTCAAAATTAGATTAGATAAATACTTTACAGAGAAGGGATTAGTTCATAAATACTTGTGGATTAGCCTTCCTTTTATGCAGGTAGAGTAAGGTGATTTTGAAGGGGCGAGACTGGAGGGGGGTGGGGGGGGTGGGGGGTGGGGGGGGGGGGGGGGGGGTGTGGGTGTGGGTGTGGGTGTGGGTGTGGGTGGGGGTGGGGTGCAACCTCGGAAGGGCCCAAGAGGCTCTTTGTTGCACTTTTCTTTTATGTCTTTATGTCTTTACTAAAGAATGTCAATGGCATGAAAAGTCCAGTGTTAGGATCAAGGATGTGTCCAGTGTTACAGTTTGAGTTGTTAACAATTTCAAAACCAAAACAGGGAAAAAAAGCAAACACCCTACAGTATCCCTGTTTGGTGCCCTGTGGTCACAACAATGAATGATGACAAACATGCACCGACGTCAATGTAAATGATGTTGGTGTGTATAACCGCAGAGTAGCAACCACACAAACTCTGATTATAATAACACACTATGTCATACAGTGTGAGCAGTGTTGGATTTTTCATTTCATGACCTGGTCCCGGAGAATAAAAATCCATAGGTGGAGAGTAAAATTGTATTGTCAGGCAGTTAAGATTTTCCTTTTTGTTTTAATTATTTTACTTGGAAAGTAAAAAATCCTGATTTGTAATAGATATTAAATCCTTGTGAGGAAAAATTGAATTATACTTTAACTACAATGTCGGTAAGATCAGGCGAAAAGAGAGCAAATTTCCTGAACAAATATGAAGAGAGCAAAATTCTTTGGACCCAAAAAGTCCAGAAAATGGCCCAAATTCAAGGTTGAGTGTGAGTGCTTCCCGCTCTCTCATTGGAGAACCACATGTCGCTAGGCAACTGCTGCTGAGCCACCTGGTGGGTGTTTGTGAAGGACTGCTACCGAACAGGGCTCTGACCAGTGTCCTTTTTTACTGTGTATTGGGAATTTTGATGGAAAATGACACCCCATGGATATTATTTTTCCACTCTTTTTCCCAAGTTTTACTGTGAATTTTCCACTATTTATTTTAAAATGCATTGGATAATTGATTTATGCATGTAATGATAGGGACAGCTTGGCTGTGGAGGGAAAGTCAGGTAATAATTTGGCATGGGTAACTGGAAGTTTTTTGGTTGAATTCTTTCACTCTTTATGCTTGTTTTTAGCCAGATTTCTCCACTCTGCAGCCCAGCTCCAAAGTAATCCTAGAACCCTGGCTCTGACAGACCATACATGGTGTCAAGGAAACCTGGGCATCAGCCATCAAGGTATGTTCAAGGCATAATTTTTGTTTATTTTACTCATCAGGCAAGCCGCGGCCACAAGCCGCGGCCGCAAGCCGCGGCCGCAGTCCGCGGAGGCAAGCCGCGGCCGTGGTCAGTAAGGCATCGCAGGTGATGGCAGTGATGCACAGATCGTTTCAACTGCTTGACAAGTCGACCCTGCCCATGCTCTTAAAAGACACTGGTCCGGCCCCACCTGGAATATGGTAATATCGTTTGGGGACCATTCAACCGGGCCGACCAGCTGCTCGTTGAGCAGGTTCAGTGGCGAGCGATGAAGATGGTACCAGAACTGAATCACCTGCCCTACCCCCTGCGACTCTGAGCGCTGGGGTTACCATCACTGTACTACCGTCATCGTCAGGGAGACATGATCATTGCTTATCAGCTGCTCCATAGTGGTCTCAACCTAGATACAAAAGTCTTTTTTGACAGCAGTCGCCAGGGACACCCAAGTCAGCTGGTTAAGCCGCAAGCAGTCTCCTGTATCCAGCATAACACCTTCTCGGTCAGACATGTGAAGGATTGGAATGGCCTACCATCAGCAGTTGTCACCTCAGACAGCAATGAAACCAGTTCAGGAACCGTCTAGACGCATATTGGGCGCACATCGTACACACAATCCCTCAGACTGTTAGAAAGACTACCCAGGATGCTCAACTGGAATGGACACTAAAGGCCAAGTGGCCTATATAAATTCTGTACATCTTAAGTAAGTAAGTTATCCCATGCTGAGGATGTGATGCCCTTTAAACCGGCTTTGCTTACTTCTAACAATTATATTGCTCTGCAATTCAATTATTGTAAAAAGGGTAAGTTTTAAACCCAGGGTATCTTTGTGAGGGTGGGGACATTGATGATGAGGGACATTGATCACCCATTGACTTAACATTAAAAATGTCTGACTTTACAAAAGCAATGATTGTGCTAATTTTGTACCATGCCAGTATGTTGTCTTTTGGCCCTTGTTCATGAGATATTCCTCAACCATCCTAGCTTGTAAGAATCAGTTTTAGACCACAACCTTAAAAAATCACATTTTGTAATAGGTGCCCATGGTAAGGTAAAGTTACCCTGGGTGTCCTAGTCATGAGTGTAAAGGAATACATATTTTTTTAAACCTCAAAATTGATCAATGTTTCCTCTGCTGAACCTTGTGTGCAATTATCATTGCAAATGCATACTTCCTAAAGTTACCCCAGGTGGGGGTAACATTGATCACATTACAAAAATATATATACATGATATAGCATATCTTGGTGGATGAAATTTGACATTCTTTGAGGGTTTGATGTGACATATAATCCATCATTTAAGTTATTGATGACCCTTAGGAAAATATATGGACAAAAAACTGCAAAACCATTAATAGTTACCCCATTTTACGCTAGTGTTTCCCTGAAATATTTATAAAATTGAAATGAGTTGTGAACAATTATCACATCATGGAGAGTTTTATCTCACCTTTCTACGCGTTTCCACAGAGAATTGGAGATTACCGGTGCCGGTGCCACGTCCGCCACGTCCCAACTTGCACTCGTGAGTGTCTAGGGCCGTGACACTCGTACACTCGTCAAATTTTCCAAATTTTCGTTACAAACAGCCTCAAGGTCCTTTGGTAAATATCCAACCTCACAGCTCATACCGCTCGAAATTAGCAATCAGTTGGTGTGGTGTACTCCATTGGCCAATCATGACAGCGATGAGGGTTCTAATCGACCAATCAGCTGTGAGTTACCCGCTCATAAATTGCTCGCGAACCGCCGAACATATAGCGAGTGCGGCGATTCGTTGCGCATGCTCGTATTTTAATAAAGGGATATTGCCACCTCGCGGGCCAATATGGAGTTTTTGGTGGTGTCCGGACAATTCTTCGTCCAGCATTTCTTCGTAGCGCATTTCTTCGTACGCAAATCTTCGTCTAGCGTTTCTTCGTAGCGCATTTCTTCGTACGCAAATCTTCGTCTAGCGTTTCTTCGTAGCGCATTTCTTCGTCGCGCGTTTCTTCGTCTCGCATTTCTTCGTATCGGCAAATCATCGTCTCGCATTTCCTCGTATCCGCGAAACTTCGTATACGCAAATCTTCGTATCGCAAATATTCGGTTAGGTTAGGTCAAGGCTATGTAAACCAGGTAGACCGCTCCGGCCGAAAAAGTGGCGACAACTCGTAATTTAGTTGCAACGACCCCGCAGCTGCTGTGACGCGGATGAGGGTCTCGCGGCCGGCCGGCCGGTCGCCTACGTAGGGGTAACGCGTAGACCCCTCCCGCTTTTTTGTCGCTTGGTTCCTTTGTTTGTCGGCTGATTTTTAAACTTAAGATGTCTATCTACTACAAATTAATCGTTGTATTGGATGCCGTTGCGAAAATTGCAATCCGATCCAAACTTCTTAAGTTATGGGCCGGAACAGTTTGCTGCCCGGTGATTCCGGCCGGCCGCGTACTCCCCCCGTTTTTCCCAGCTTGGTTCCTTCGTTTACCGGCCGATTGTTACACTTAAGATGTCTATATACCACAAATTAAGCGATGTATTGGATGACTTTGGGAAAATCGCAATGCAACCCAATTTTTTTTTTTAGTTATGGGCCGGCAAATTTCACTGACCGGCGATTCCGGCCGGACCGCCGTACGTAAAACGCCAACGCGCACGTTCCTCCGGTGTGTGTCGCCTGATTTCTTCATTTGCCAACCTATTGTCACAATTAAGATAACAATCTGTCACAAATTGAACGATGTATCTTATGCCGTTGAGAAAATTGTCATCGGACTCAAACTATTTACATTTTGGGCCGGCAAAGTTAACCGTCCCTTTGGCTCACGATGGCAGACCGGACAGCCACCACATACAATACTCAAACAGTGATAACACTCAAATAGTCTGAATTTAAATCATGCTGCCCATATTATGGATAAGGAAAAATTTCCACTAGGCTTACCTGATAAATACAACAAAGCTGCTGATATAACAGTTGACAATTTGCGATGATAACGTCTGACAGTTCTTGGCAAAGGCCAAAGCATACCCACAAAATAGATATTCTCATCTTTTTTGACGAGTTTCATGAAAATCTGATTAGATAAGTCGATTGTCAAATGCATTCAAGCAATTCAAAGTAACTGTTTAAAATTACACTTCCCGCACGCGTCTCCGCACCACACCATCCCGCCCGCTCACCGCGTCTCCAGCTGACGCCGGCCCACCAGGCGCCGCCATTGGCGGATCCAGAACGGTAGTGGTGGGGGGGACGTTTTTTAGGGGGGATTCCAAAAAGTCTCACACAATTCTGAAAACTCATCGGATTTCGCTTGCTTATGCATTGATAGCTGATTTAAAACAAACTTCCTTAGTAAAAGTTGCTTGGATTTTGTTCTATATCAGGAAATGTGTCAATTTTTTCGCCGATTTCAGGTTTGTCTAGAAGTTTGTCGGGGGGAGGGGCATGGCCGCCATACCCCCCCCCCCCCCCCCTGGATCCGCTGGTGGGTGTCGCGGCGAGACGCAATGTGTTTTTGCCTGTGGAGACCAGTGCAGAAAATCCGAGATCTTTGGTCACAGCCCAGTCACGGCCACGGCATGAGCTGGCAAGTCACAGCTTTAGTCACGGCGCTGCAATGCTAACCCTATGGCGCTGGCCTTGCCAGTCACAGCTTCAGTCACGGCCGTGACCAGGTCTGGTCCCAGCGCTGGGACGCTGGGACCAGAATTCTGCAACTCTAGTTGCCTGGCAACGCACGCGCCAGGGCGCTGTACGTGACAGGAGCTCTCCCGCCCCGTGCGGTCTCCAAAT